>SNQJ01S0182220.1:15821-32154 GCA_010110895.2 Picea sitchensis | reverse complement strand
TATGTGACTCTTGTTTTATTTCCGCTATATCTCTATTATATTTTTGTCTCTCTTGCAATATCTCTAAATATTTATGTGTTATATCTCCGCTCTCATTTCGTGCCGAAAATAATCCGGATCAATTATGGTCTGTCCTCAACTCGAACCTTTTCCCCATTAGGTAGTTCCTCCACTTCCTCAAGGCATGCACTATGGATTCCAACTCCAAATCATGAGTGACATAGTGCCTTTCATTCTCCTTCAACTTCCTATATTCATAACATAAAACAAACCCATTTTGACTGAGGACTGCACTAAGTCCTTCTTTACATGCATCTGTGCATACAATGAAGTCTTCATTTGGATCTGCAATCCTTAAAATTGGAGCACTAGTTAATAATTGCTTCAAGTGTTGGAAACTCTTTTCACAATCCAATGTCCACTGAAACTTCACACCCTTCTTTTGCAAGGAAGTGATTGAGTGTGCAATATTTGAGAATCCTTCAATAAATCTCCTATAGTATCCTACAAGGCCCATGAATGATTTGACCTCTGTCACATTCTTTGGCACTGACCATCCTCTAATGGCTTCTATCTTCTCAGGATCCACTACTATCCCTTCCTCTGAAATGATATGTCCCAAATAATGAATTTTCTTCTGATAAAATGAGCACTTTGTTGTAGGAAAATTCCCCTGCGGACAGGTGAATTCCCTCTTGGATCTTAGACCCCTATGACCAAGACAAAAAAGTGCTAACTTTGAACATTGACTTTTCTTTAAAAATAGCTAATCTAGTCAATAGAGAAGAGGAAGAAAGCATGGGTACATTTTTACGAAGCTTGTCCTCGCTCAGTCCAAGTTGAGCTTGATCTCCAAGTCCTTTAACGAGTCCTGCAATCTAATAAACAACGAAGACAAATCATACTTTCTATTCTACCATGATTAGTTTAAAGCTAGATTTATCCAAAAGACAAGCTCATGTAAATGTGCACAATATTGAAGGAAACAGGCCAAGCACATGTATTAATGAGAACAAAGTAAGGTGCTTACAAAGTATAGATGAAGATGTAGCAGCCTCACCAAGCTCTCCTTGTCCAAACCCTTGCTTGAACTATCCACAATCAAAATGACAATAATTTTCACTGATTATTCTCCCCTTTTCACCATGAGAATACCTCCTTATATAGGCTTTGAGAGGCTTAACCACCTTAGATATTCTTGGGATAAGTTGAGAATATTACTCCATCAATTGAGGACCTCCCCTTAGATCCATATTTGGACTTGGATTCGAGCCAAACTGACTCTGATAGTTCTTAGTTGTCTTTAGAGATAAGGGGGATTTGTCCCCAAGATTTTCTCAACAGATCGACGCTCCCTCAAAGTGGGCCACAGAGAGTTGCAGTGCTTCCTGCTAAGAGGACAGGGGGCACTAGCGCTCCTTGCAAGTGGTCAGGGGAGCGTTGATCTCCAAAAATACTTTTATGATGGTAATTTCTCAAGGTAAAAGTTTGTACTCTTTGCTAAGAGATATATTTTCATCTTCTAATGAACCTTAGAGTATATCTCAAGTGTTCTTATGATGTCATCTGCGATGCGACACATGCTAGATGACAATATGATTTTGTGACACTTGCGACACTTGCGATAATGTCAATGAAACATCATCGAAATGAGTAATTTTGGCATGTAACAGATTTCCCCTCAAAGTGTGAAGTCAGAAGACATAAAATGATGACTGAAGTACTTTGTAGACTTTCTAAGCAAGGGTATGGAGTCGGAGAACCTAGTAGAAGCTGCAAACAACCATCAGACAAATTTTATTACATGTTTCAAACCCAAGGAAGGCATGCCTATGCTTGAGTGATAAAGGACTTTCAAGGTATGACTGCCATAAAATACACTGCGGATCCATAAACATATTGATTGAAAGGTATAGACACCAAAGATACAATGTGGATCTATACTTCCATGACATGAACTGATCGTAGCCATGAGAATTACACATTAGATCTATAAGATGACAAAACATAGCCACAGTCCAATACAAAGTGGATCTATGTGACATTATATATATCAATGTGGTCAAAAGATCTCCTTTCACAGCCTCAATAAAGTGCATATCAGAGTGAACACTCAACCTAGGGTCTTCTTACCGATCCTGATGTGATACAAATCTAACCATGTGAATGGATGTTTTGATGTCGAACATGGTATAAACTACTTGATTACCGATCATTGAGGAAACCGTTAACAAGTGCGAGGGAAATCACCATTGATGTCAATGACTCCCAAGGTACCCTAGTACAATCCAACGAATGTGAATAGATGAGTTGAAGTCAGACATTCATGGAATCATACGATTAGAGGTCAATGATGTAAACCTACTGTTGGAGGCGATGAGGCTTGCCATTGAGGCATGCAGGTCCCAAGGTACTAACTGGTTTCTAAGTCTGATTCTCGGATGATGTGTTGAAGTCGATAGGAAAAGACTCGTTGAAGGAGGGCCTTGATGTATCCCCCATCAATGACACGAAACTGACATAGAGATGTAAGATGGTGAATCAAATGAGTATGTACTGACACGGGTATTGAAACTGGAAATTTGTGATGGTTTACCCTCGAAGCGGATACTTCCCTTGAACACTGAGGCACAAACAACATAAACATGACATGGACCAAAACATGATGCAGTGGATACTGTGAATTTTGTCGAGTGACCCAAAGGAGAAAATAAAATCAGAGGATTGGTTCAGTGCAAAGGTTTAGCGGGTTAAAATGTATGTAAAGACAATGTGCCATGTTCAAGGGCGATTGCAAGAGTGACTTGTGATGTTTCCAAAAATGGCTTGGCTTCCTTCCTTCAATTCCCCCCCCATCTAGATAGACGAGTACCTCTTTTTAATTTAATGAGCTCGAGGAGGGTAACACATGCTCAATATAACTCACCTTTTGGTAAGTTCCTCTTCTTTTGTTTAACGAACCGAAATAAGTAAGGGTTCGGTCCCATATGGGCCCTTCAATGTGTAATTTTTAACAAGTCTAGAGAAGGAAAATTTGGTGGTTTTTCATGTTTAGAGAGTCTGAAAATAACTTAAAGATGACTCCAGAGTTTTCCTTTTTCGTAATATTAGTCTCCAAAGTCTGAAAAAGAGATAAACTACCACTTAGGAGATGCCCTTTCAAAACCTTTTAAATGAGTGTGAAAGGAAGCAAGATCACTCGACAATATTTTCATGTTTAGAGAGTTTGAAAAGAGCTTAAAGGAGACTCCAGGGGGTTCCTTTTTCTTATATCCTTACGAGTCTGAAAAAGAGATAAAAGTCTACTCGGTTACATTCTCATGTTTTTTCAAGCGTGAGAAGGAACTAAGACCATGCTTGTCAGTGTGAGAAGGTTAAACGAAACAATACTTCTTTGAAACCTGCAAGTGATGACAAAACTGCATTCCAAGGTATTAGTGACATCTCCAAAATGATTTTAAAACCCAAAATAGACTACAGGTTAGCAAAAATGGAGTCTATATCAATGAAATAGAGTTAAAAAATGTTTTTACCATTTCATTTGTGCCAAAATCTTCTAGCAATGATAAATTTGACTTTGGAGAGAAATTTTGAATTTGTTGGCATCAAAGCTACGGTCATCTGTTTCCACTTTCGTCCAGATCAGGTTGGTCCTTGACTCTTTCCAATCATTTTGTACGTTTTAAAATTTCATTTTAGGTAGTTTTTTGTTTTATCTTGGGCACCCTAGGAAGCCCTAGGCGCTGAAACAGATTGACACTCCCTCAAAGGGATGAGGGGAGCGCTGACCGTGTTTTCGACGCCCTGGTATGCACTTTAGGGGAGCACTAGCGCTCTGTGTATGCATTAAAGGGAGTGCCGACACAGAGTGAAAAAATAAAATGATATTTAAGCTAAAAATACCCAAAAATTTGCTATGATGAGATGATTAATGGCTCTTAATTGAATGTTCTTGCAGTTTGCATTGATAAAAGCCATGATTGAGTGGAAGGAGCGCGAGCATGAGCTCAGAGACATAGCCGTGTTGCAAAACCACCAAACTAGGGCCGCTTTGAGGAATTGCGGTCTCCTCAAGTATTTTAAACTACAGAAGATGAAAAAGGAAGTCCTTTTACTTGAGTATATGATTGGGTTGTGGAATGACGTCGAACAAACATTCTAGATTGGGCAACAAATTCTCACAATTGAGCTAGAGGACGTATAATTTTTGATCGGCGTCTCGAAGAGAGGGGATCCTATCATTTTATCCAGACAATGGGCAGTTCCAGTGCCTGCCAAAGTGTATGTGGAAAATCATTTTATTTAGGGGTCACGATTGGTTGGAGGTTGAATTGTGATCAAAGAGGTTAGAGATTTGCCTCTTCGATCCATCTTGTTTGCCATCACCAATTTGGTAGGTAGCACTAGTGCACATTTGGATTCAATATCCAAAATGGATTATGCTCTACAATGCGTGGAGCCAAGATTGTTCAACTGGAGCACAACTTTCCTTCACAATGTGAAGGATCAAATTACAAAATGCAGGACAAAGAAACAATTTTTTTTTGGGTATGGTTCCTTTTTAGTTTCATTATTTCTAGAGTGAATCCCATAGATGCAGCTGTAGATCACATTGATGGCATGAACGCTGGGTGAACCACGCATGGAAAGGTGGATGAGTTTGTCTCCAAGGTTGGGAATCGACTAGGAATTTAAATTCACAACCGACTTCTTTGCATGGTTGAGATGTCAATTGATTGTCATTGAGGACTTTCCATATGTCGGAGTAGATTTCCGGGGTAGCCTGGACTTGGTACATCCATATGGGATAGACTGGGATCCGTCAGGTATGAAACCAAAGACCTTGTCAAGAGTTTATTTTATTTTATTTTAAAGTTTATATTATTTTTATGTGTACACAGAGGGGTTTTTAACAGATGCATTGTTTCATCATGTAGACAGAGGTGTCGGCACTAGGGCATCACAAAGATGCACATATAGCTATAGAGAACGGGGTAGCGGTTGGGGGTCTCCGAGAGGTTGAGAGGAACCTCCGTGGTCTTACGATGGGTTTCCCTCCTCTCAGGAGGTGATATGTACCCCTATATTTACAGAGGCATACAGTGGGGATTCCCGAGAGTCTGAGCTACCTGCTTAGACAAGTGGCCTGCGCAGTGGTGTGCTACTCAGAGCACAATGTGGTGTAGGAGGATTAGGATTCTCCAGATGTTTTGTGTTGTCTATATGATGATGTCATGGGCATGAGGGCCCAAATTTTTCCCTTCTATGTATATTTTTGATGTAACCAAACATTTTTCTATCATGCAGCATATATATATATATATATATATTCAAGTTTTTTCGTGTCAATGATGTTTGCAAATAATCTTGTTTGATGTATTTATTTTACATGTGTTGTGTTTTACATGGTTCATTTCTTTATTAAAAATCATTTATGCGCGATATATCGATCCATAATATAATTTGCTAGTGAATCTGAAGTTGTGTTGAGTCCTCTCGGTATGTGTCTATACTCTATAAATTCAAACATTCTTTCAATACAACGAAATCGTAGGTGGAGACACAATAGGATAGGATTGCGAATGGCGTAGACCCGATTAAGATGAAAAACCACAAGTTGAGAGTCTAGGTTAAAATTCCAATGACAATGTGATATTCTGCCATGTTATTGGTTTTCGATCCTAGGAAAACGCCTCCTTAACTCACTAAATCATTAGAGTGGTAAATGAACTAAGAAACAAAAGCAATGTTCTAGGTGTGTCAACTAGCACCATCCGCAAACCCGACAAAGATAGGAAAGGAAGATGTCATCTGTGCACACAATCACAAGACAAAGTATAAGTGGCTAAGACAAAACTCGAACACGTAAGAGAAAAAGACACACCAAAACTATAGTACAATAGTGTACAAAGCACACATGCTTGATGTTTTATGCATAGTAATTTTTAAGGTAAATCCCATTCCGAGGTTCACCAAGAGAGATTCCGTCGTAGTCAACTAGATCGTAGGAACCTCTATGTAATGCATGTTTTATGATGTAGTGTCCATTGCATAGAGGTTCTAACTTGCCTGTCCCTAACTTATCATGAGCCTGGTCATAAACGAGGACTAGGTCTCCTTCTGCGAAAGTATGAGGATGTACATATTTTTCATATTGACTATTCATTCATTTTTGATACATCTTGTTAATGAGAGTGGCATTGCGACATGTTTCATACAACCTAGTCAAATATAGGAAACATTCCTCTTCAATAGAAGTGTGAGGCATGAGTTCTACTTTGAGTTTCAACGAAGGAATTTCACACTCGATTGGTAATACTACTTCTATGCCATATACTAACTGGAAAGGAGTGAATCCAGTTGCAGGTTTCACTGAGGTGCGATAAGCCCAGAGAGCAGCGAAAAGTTGTATATGCCAAGATGTTTTGTTTTCCCCCACCATGCGTTGAATCATGGTTTTAAGGAATTTGTTGATAGCTTCAACTTGTCCATTTTCTTGAGGATAGTAGAGGGATGATTTCTCATGGTGAAAACCCAACTTGACACGTAACTCACCCATCATTTGGTNATCAAGCCAAATCAACTTCTGAGAGATGGATACTTTCTATGTATATCTTTCTGATTTCGAGATGTAGCTCCACTGTGTACTGTTCGCGGCTACTCTTATATAGTTGTTTGACATGGATCTACAGTGTATTTGATTGGTAGCCATGGTTCTGATTTATCCCGAGCATGGGTATGCCCACCTCGGTGAGACATTTGATATTTTTTGCAGACGACACCTCCTGATTCCTGATTCCTGGGCTCACTCATTCAGCATATCAGTACAGATTGGTAAAGGATTGGTAATGTATTTCATCCATCAGATGCTCTTCTGACCTCACACATTAGGGGGCATCTGTTATAACCCTAAATTGCACCATCCATGCTTACCTGGCATCAGGCCAACTCATTGCCCTTCATTGCCAAAACCATGCTGAACAAACTCTTCAAAAACCTCCTAAATTAAGTAACCCGCGCCCTAACCTATCACTAGGCACGTTGGAACGCTAGCAGGCCTTATACTGCACGCGTTGGAACATGGGCTGACCCACTACATCCAACGTTTACCTAACAAAGCAAAAAATCAGGAAAGTTTCCGCCGGGACGAAAATATTTGGGTCAAATGTTTCCTTTCTATGTATATTTTTGATGTAACCAAACATTTTTCTATCACGCAACATATATATATATATATATATATATATATATATATATTCGAGTTTTGTCGTGTCAATGATGTTTGCAAATAATCTTGTTTGATGTATTTATTTTACATGTGTTGTGTTTTACATGGTTCATTTCTTTATTAAAAATCATTTATGCGCGATATACCGATCCATAATATAATTTGCTAGTGAATCTGAAGTTGTGTTGAGTCCTCTCGGTATGTGTCTATACTCTATAAATTCAAACATTCTTTCAATACAATGAACTCGTAGGTGGAGACACAATAGGATAGGATTGCGAATGGCGTAGACCCAATTAAGATGAAAAACCACAAGTTGAGAGTCTAGGTTAAAATTCCAATGACAATGTGATATTCTGCCATGTTATTGGTTGCCGATCCTAGGAAAATGCCTCCTTAACTCACTAAATCATTAGAGTGGTAAATGAACTAAGAAACAAAATCAATGTTCCAGGTGTGTCAACTAGCGCCATCCGCAAACCCGACAAAGATAGGAAAGGAATATTTCATCAGCACACACAATCACGAGACAAAGTATAAGTGGCTAAGACAAAACTTGAACACGTAAGAGAAAAAGACACACCAAAACTATAGTACAATAGTGTACAAAGAACACATGCTTGATGTTTTATGCATAGTAATTTTTAAGGTAAATCCCATTCTGAGGTTCACCAAGAGAGATTCCGTCATAGTCAACTAGCTCATAGGCACCTCTATGTAATACATGTTTTATGATGTAGTGTCCATGCCATAGAGGTTATAACTTGCCTGTCCCTAACTTATCATGAGCCTGGTCATAAACGAGGACTAGGTCTCCTTCTGCGAAAGTATGAGGATGGACATATTTTTCATATTGACTATTCATTCATTTTTGATACATCTCGTTAATGAGAGTGGCATTGCGACATGTTTCATACAACCTAGTCAAATATAGGAAACATTCCTCTTCAATAGAAGTGTGAGGCATGAGTTCTACTTTGAGTTTCAACGAAGGAATTTCACACTCGATTGGTAATACTACTTCTATGCCATATACTAACTGGAAAGGAGTGAATCCAGTTGCAGGTTTCACTGAGGTGCGATAAGCCTAGAGAGCAGCGAAAAGTTGTATATGCCAAGATGTTTTGTTTTCCTCCACCATGCGTTGAATCATGGTTTTAAGGAATTTGTTGATAGCTTCAACTTGTCCATTTTCTTGAGGATAGTAGAGGGATGATTTCTCATGGTGAAAACCCAACTTGACACGTAACTCACCCATCATTTGGTCTTGAAAATGTGAACCTTCATCAGTGACAATGGATTGTGGAACACCAAAGCGAGTGATGATGTGGTTGAAGATGAAAAGAGTTGTGGTATGACCATCATTAAGAAAATTAGGCATAGCCTCACCCCATTTTGTGAAGTAATCAACGAAAATGATGATATGACCGTGCCCCCCCAATTGAGGTAGGCTTACACTACATAAAATCAATGCCCCATTTGGAAAAGGGGCCGATGGTGACAACATGATGCAACAAAGCAGGGTGGGTGCATGCCTTTTAATGAAACACTTGGCAGGGTGGGCATTTTTTGACAGCCTCAATACCACCTTTGAAGATAGAGGGCCAAAAGTAACCGACACATAAGATTTTCTGAGCTGTAGCCATTTCAGAAAGGTAACCACCACATGATCCAAGGTGACAGTCATTAAGTACACGTTTAGCCTCATCATCAGTTAAACAACATCGTAAGATAATGTCAATACCACAGTGATACAAAGTTTCACCGATGATAAGGTAGCGTTTATAATGGTGATGGATATGATGACGTTGTAGACGGGAGATATCTGGCTAAAAACATTGGGTTTGAAGATAAAGAAGGATATCTCCATACCAAGGATCAGGCGTGCTAATGAGGAACAAAGATTCATCAGGGAGAGAATCTCTAGGCTCAGTATCTTCATCAACATGGGGAAGATCGCAGATAAGTTTTGCAAAAACCAAGGACTTTTTTAGCTTTGGACATGGAAAATTTGAGATCGAATTCCTGAAGAATAACGATCCATTTGGAATATTTTCCCCCAAGGACTTGACATGTCAAAATATGATACATAGGGTTTGAGTCTGCAATGACTATGGTAGTGTGTAACAAGATGTAATGGCGAAATCTATGGACGACAATGATGGCTGCCAGAGCCAACTTTTCAACATGCGAATATCGGAGTTTGGACCAGATAGACTCTTTCTCAGATAGTATATCACATGTTCCTCACTATTAGGGTCCTCTTGAACCAACCCCATAGAGATAGTGGAAGTAGAGGATTCCAAGTAAAGGATATAGTCTTGTGCATAATTTGGAGGATGCATAAGAGGTGTATGGGTCAATGCATGCTTAAGAGCATCAAAAGATCGTTGAGCAGTGTCATCCCATATGAAAGGAGTGTCTTTCTGCAACAATTGCATAAATCCTTTAGTAATATCGGTGTAATTACATATAAAACAACGAATAAAGTTTTCTTTCCCCTACAAACTTTGTAGTTGGGTCAGATTATTGGGAGGAGGTAAAGCAAGAATAACTTTAATTTTTAAGGGATCCACCCTGATCCCATCTTTGGAGACAATGAAAATGAGGAGTCAACCTGATTCGAAAATGAATATACACTTGTGTGGGTTCAAACGAATACGGTAGAATCAACATCGAAGAAAAATAGCCCATAGATGACCAATATGGTCTGATAGACTAGATGAATGGGCAGGTAAATCATCGAGGTAAGGTTCTGCAATATGTTTGATATCGTGGAAAGCATACGACATGGCCTACTGGAAAGTAACACCAACATTTTTGAGACCAAACGATAGTTTCCTATAGGATAAAGTTCTCCACGGGAAAATGAAGGCTGTCTTATGTTGATCAGCAGGTAGAATGTCAATCTGGTTGTATCCTGAAAATCCATCCATGAAAGAGAAAATAACGTTGCCAATGAAATTATCAATGATTTGGTCGATGAAAGGTGTGGGGTAATTTTCTTTTGGACAAGACTTGTTAAAATCCCTATAATCAATGCAGACACGAATGGTCCCTTGTTTCTTAGCGACTAGAACAATGTTAGAAACCCATTCTGTCAAGGGGACAGGATAGATAAAGCCATATTTTAACAGTTTCTCAACTTTTGGTTTTATGGTCACGGTTTTCTTAGGATGAACTGGGTGGAGTTTTTATCAGACAGGTTTAACGCCTGGGTAAGTTTTTATTTCATGCACAATGATCTAAGGATCGATCCCTGACATTTCCTCGTAGCTCCAAGAGAAGACATTGCATAATTCTTTAAATAAGGTGGTGTAAGAAACCACTTCCTCGGGCGAACAATTAGCATCGAGATTAATATTTTCCATGATACCTTCCTTGATCGAAATATCAATAACGATCATAGAAGAGATGTTTCCTAAATTACCCTCAGAAATAGTATCCTGGGTAAGTATAGGAGATTGTGGAGAATCAACAACAACGGTGGGGGGGGGGAGATATAGTGTATATCTTCCTGAATTTATTTTAGATTTGGAATAAAAGAGGATTGATGATGGTTGTCATCCCAAGGTACTTCTTCAATTCTAAGCATTTTCATAATGGATTCGTCTGAAAGAAAAATCTAGGAAATGTAGTCAAAAGCAGAAGACAAGGAGTTCAACCAAGATGGTATCGAATAAGTGTTGGATGCCAATAAATGTTGTTCATCCATGGAGGGAGAGGTGGATTGAATAGAAGTGTGTGAAGCCTCAACCAGACTAAGTGGCATAGCGTCACCCAGTGCATCGAATTCTAATGGACTAGGCACAAGCCAAGGATTAGTGGATTCTAAAGACTGATAGGCCATAGTCGAAATCATATTGATTATACAAATATGTTGTGTTGTAGGAGGAAATGGTGTAGGGAAAGTACCCATCAGGGAAGAGTATTTTAAAATACCTACACCAATGCTTTCATACGTGATCTTATGATCTCCCAAGGAAGGAATATTGTTGGTAGTAGAAGTGCGAGCATCGGGTGTACAATAATCTAACTAGTCGATAGTGGCAATTTTTCCTTGATAGGGGAATTGTACACATCGAAACATCGATGAAGCGACAATAGTCATGGAATAAAACCAACTTCTTCCTAATAATAAGTTGTAATCGAGGGGAGTGTCAACTACCTCGACATCAACAAAGATGGTTTTGCCACCCAACTGAACGACCAAGGACTGCAAAATTATGTGAGGAGGAAAACCTCACCCATCGAATGATCACAACATAATAGGGGATTGGTTAAGTGAAGGTGAATTTAATCCTTTCGAATAAGATAAAGACATGACACAGGTGGAAGCTCCCTCATCCAAAATAGTGCGGTGAATGTGTTGGTTGTGAACAACAACATCAATTTGAAAAGCGAGTTGGTGAGAAAGTCATGACTTGAAATTGTCTAGGTTAAATGTGATATTGTTGGATGACTCATGATCAATGGTGCCAATGGCAACCAAGATCATTCTACATTGACTTGAGCAGTGTTGTAGAACTTCCAGTGTGAACATAGTACACGATGGTTGAGCCAAATCTTCAATGATGTTGTAGTTTTTGGTAGCACGTGAACTAGGATTGAAAGTAGATTTACATATGGTGCTCTTGGGAGGGCGTAAGATAGAGTCGAAAGTAGGTTTCTCTATCTGAAGTGATCCAGATGGAGGACTAACGGAGGTAGGGAATGGATCCGGTAAAGAACCGTTAGTGACATTTTCTTTGTCAGGTTTAGTTGGTGTGTTGTATGTAATAGTGTGAGTGGTTAAATCAATCCCATTGAACATATAAATATGAGCACTTGTCGAGGCTTCATCATTAGGAGGGTGGATGGAACTGATCCCTGTGGGGGGGGTGAGTGCTTAAGAAACCATGGATTGCTGCTGAGGAAAAGGATGTGTTAACATGACGGGCTGGGAATTCCCTTTGAAAATTTTTGCAACTTCGTTGCGATGTGGATAGTATCGGGTGTAATGATCGTCACCACAAATAAGACATGGGAATTTTGGTTTCCGCTGTGGTTGCTTTTCATTAGCACGTAGTGGAGTTTGGGTTTTGGGTTGTTCATTATTATTATTCATTTTGGGTTTACTCTTTGTCTTCTTCTTACCTCTCAATTGTTGTGAAAGGGAATATTGAACTGCGTTCACCTCAGAGAATTGAGTTGGGAGTGAGGTAGAGGAGAGTGAAGTCGAACCGAGAATGGATGCTGAAAAAAAGAGATTTATTGTTCTGACGGTGCCGATAACTCCATTCGCATGTGACATGGACGAAGGTTTGGATGGATCAGTAGTGGCACATGTAGCATTTGGAATCAACTCATACAAAGTACTAGATTGTGAATAAACCAAATCTAAGTACTGAGCCTGGGCAATGGATTCTTCCTCAGTGACTACACCGCCCATGGTGACATCATGAGAAATCGGGGGTAAAAGAGATTTAGTAAACCATTCTTCCAATAACTGGTCAGGAATGATTGTTTTAATCAACCTTCGTCGTTGTCTCCAGTCATGAATGTGATCAGAGATATGCACAAAGTTGGTTGGATGAAGAGAGGTCAAAAGTTTAGTACCCGTCTCATAACAGATGGGTAGTTTAAAGTGTGTGAGGAAATCCATGGCGAGGGAGTTGAAATCTTTAAAAGAACCACGTGGAAGTTCAATATAACACTTGGCTGCTGAGTCCGTAAGCGTGCGATGGAAGAGACGTAAACATATGGAATAATCCATTAATGAGTTTGATGAACACCATAAATGGAATGTCATCACATGGTTGTTTGGATCTTCTCCAGGTTTACCATCAAACTTTGGGATGTCGAAGTGTAATTTAGTGGGAATCACTAGCAAAAAAGGAAAATGTAGTATGGGATCATTGGTCAAACGAGACAAGTCCGAGAGATCCAGAGTGGAAAGGAAAGGTAATTGTTAGTTAACCTGAGGGTGATACTAGTGTGGAATAGGGACACCAGTAGGACCATAAACCGGTTGATATGGGTAATTGCATCCAATAGGACCTCCTACATACGGTTGTTGTTGACAAGGATAAATAGGATTCGATGATTGTTGAGGAACATTCATGAGTGGGGGAAAACCTGGTGGATTATGAGGGGTGTAAGTCAGTTGATTTGGTTGTGGGGGATAAACAGTTTTCCCTTGAGGGGGATAAACAGTTTGTCCCTAAGGAGGGTACACATTAGCCCCATGGGGAGGATAAACATTAGACCCTTAGGGAGGATAAGGTTGTTGTCCTTGAGGACCCCAGGTGGTATTTAGGATACCCGGATAAGGTTTTCCATAAGATAGTCTGAAAGGAACATGATTTGACACTCCTCCTTGTGGGTTATGGTATGATTTCCCCCCAGTGTAGGGTTGATTAAACGTGCCTCCTAAAGATACTCTGCAGGTTTTTGAAGGGTTTCGACAAAATAAGGTTTCCTCCCTGGATTAACAACCGGGGCTTGAGAAGTAAAGGGAGGTTGTCCTCTGGAAGGAACATGAAAAGTGGTTGTCCCCCTGGAGGGGTAGGCCTGCTATAGGATGGTTTTCCCCCATGAGGGATAGTTCCACTAGATGGTGGTTTCCCCCCAATAGGGATATGTCCTATAGTTGATTGTGTCTATCTGGAAAGGGTCTGCATTCTCTGGTGTAAGGATGTTCCAACAAGATCCTGAGGAGAATGAGGAGTTGTAGAGTGAAAAGGTGTAAAGGTGGGAGTAGCGGTTGAAGTGCCTTGGGTATGAGTAGAAGTGATGACTCCAACATTAATATGGACTTGTGCTAATGTAACAACATGATCTATGACTTGTTCGATGGGGTGATCAATAATGTTTGCACCCTATTCGTCACCTTGTGGACAAATAAGAGGTACTTACATGCCCAGTTGGGTCTTGCTGAGCATGACAGCTGTAGAGGAAAGAGTTAAAGAAAACAAAACAAAACTATAAGCAAGAATTAAATTAAAACAAACTAAAACTATGAGCATATGGATAAAGAAATAACAAAGACAACAGGACCAATATCACCAATGTTTTTATGATGATCAATTGATGAAATCAAAGCACAATGAAGAAAGGGGACTATGAGTCCCTTCTTCCTCCAAAGGAAGGCTCTTGTGCCCTCACAAACTTGCTCTCCTTACAATAAGAAAATGAGAATGATGGTGAAAAAACTCCAAGCACATCCACTCAATGGAGGGGTGGATAGCTCAATGAAATGGTGCTAATGTGTTATTGCCAAGGAGTGAGTCCTTAAAACAATCTAAGCAGCATAACATTACATGAAATTCCTTGAGAAAATGATGTTTCTTCATGGATTCTTATAGCATAGCATTGGGTGATTATGTAACTCCTTTGAAGTGTGAAAATGGGCTCTTTAGGGCTTCATTAGGTCTTTGACCAGCCTACCATGCGGATTCAACTCGGATTTGGGGGTCAAATCGGCTTGGGAGCTGATCCATTAGTGGTTGGCAGGCCGACCAATTCAATAAATGCACCGTTTAGCAGGTGCACAGGTTTTTGCGCTAACAACCGCGCATCGTGCGCGTATGCGTGCATGATACGTTTATGTTCTGTGCATGTGCACGCACACCAAACTTCTGTAAAGCGCCCTTCAATTTTTGGTTACTTTGTATAGTTTTTGACCTTTTTGCAATGCTGTGAAATTAATTTAGTGCCATGAATGACTTCATTACTATTTGACGATGCTGAGTTCTTGTCACCATGTGCAGACGAAATTTTAGTGATAACAGATGCCCCCTGATGGACGAGGTTAGGAGCATACGTATAGCCGAAATCCATCAATGTTTCTTCTACTGAGAATGTTGTTGTAAGAGAGAGCAATAGTGGGACCGTGTAGAGCAATCCTTTGGAGAAGAAAGGAACTGGTAGAACCCAACCTTCCATAAGGTGCATAACATTATACAATTGTGTACAAACGAGGCGGGCATGCCCCATGCTCGTGTTATGTAACTCTGAAAAAAGATGACGGAAGTGTTGGTGTATATAACTGCATCACCCTCGGGGGCGGTGATGATAAAGGAAGAAGACAATTCTGCAAAGGAATATACTCTGAACAATAGGCAATGATCGCGGTAATAAGCAACGACGATGATGTGGGCATTGATAGCCCTACCCGGTTCAGAGGTCTTCGACAAATGATAAAAATAACTGCAATAGTCACAAAGTAAGACCCACCATAACATGAGTAAGTGTTGGCGTCGAATGTTATGGGGGACAACGACAGCAGGGAGCAATGGTGTTTCACCCTGTGCCGCCCGAGATCTCTCATTAAATGGAGAATGAGAATCAAGATACTGTCACCCTTCTGGAAAAAGTGTGCTGCTGTCGACAAAAGGGGAATGCGACTCCCAGAAGCAAAGGGATTCATAGAATCTACTGAGGTGAGGAAGTGGTAGAGGTACATGGACGAAGTCAAAAAGTGGGGAGACTCAAGACTGTCCTTGGTTGGAGGGTATATGATATAATGAGTGGCCGCAACCGTGTGACAAGGTCGAGTGTCAGGGGGATGCCAAGACCGAGGATAAGTTGTGCCAGAGGCGGGACAAGGTGAACCCATTTAGAGGGTAGAAGGAAGTGACCTGTGGAGTAATCTGAAGATATGGATGATGCCGGCAGGGATAGATGAGAAGCAATGCTCCAACCAAGGGTGACATGGGTTGCGTGTGGCCAAAAGGAAGCAAGTCGCCAATGGTGACGACAAAAGAAAATGTAACTACTGGAAATAAAGGCGTTTGTACAATAAATAATGAATAATTTGTTGGGGGGAAATGTACAAATACAAAAACGGGTGCCCCAGTGTGCAATGAGTGCCCCAAGGAGGGCATAAATTTCTTGGAAAACTGATGAAGGGTGGGGACCGCATTGGTGAGTTTCTGTATGAGGTAAGTGAAATGAAGATAGGTTTGCAGATGGGAAAACTGATGGTGGATGAAATGGAGGGTTCATGATCCTGCGGAGGTGCAGGTAAAATGAATAGAACCATAAAGAGATGATTTGGGAGTCCATATGGGAAGCTAGAAAAATGAGGAGAAGGAGTATGTGGTTGATGCGCAACATGATGAA
>SNQJ01S0182219.1:0-19162 GCA_010110895.2 Picea sitchensis | reverse complement strand
ATCGTATTGGTCTATGTAGATGACATCATCTTTGGATGTAATAAGGATTCATTGGTACAATGGTTTTCTTCTGCCATGGAGTCTGAATTTGAAATGTCTATGATAGGAAAACTACCATTTTTACTTGGTTTGCAAATTACTCAGAGGTCCGAAGGGACGTTCATTTCTCAAGAAAAATATCTAAGAGAAATGATGAAAAGGTTTCAAATGGAAGATTCTAAACCTGTGGTTACACCTATGGTAACTGGATGTAAATTAAGCAAGGATGATGATTCACCTGATGTTGATCAAAACTCATATCAATCAATGATAGGCAGCCTGTTGTACATCACATCATATTGCCCAGACATAATGCATGTTGTAGGAATGGTAGGAAGAAATCAGGATGCACCCAAACAGATTCATTTGCAAGCTGTCAAAAGGATATTCAGGTATTTAAAATAAACAATGACTTATGGCCTGTGGTATCCCAGAAATCAAAATTTTCAGTTAACTTCTTACTCAGATGAAGATTAGGCAAACTTTTTCGATGAGAGAAAAAGCACCAGTGGAGGAGCATTCTTCCTGGGTGATTCTTTAGTAGCATGGCTTAGTAAAAAACAAGTTTCCATTTCTTTATCAACCACAGAGGCAGAGTACATTGTTGCTGCTACCTATTTCACTCAGGTATTATGGATGATTTAGACACTTGCAAACTTAGAAGTAAAATACACTGCACCGATCCCAATTCATTGTGATAACACTAGTGCCATCAGTGTGTCTAAAAATCCTGTATTCCACTCCAAGACTAAGCATATTCCCATAAAATATCATTTTCTAAGAGAGCAAGTCAGCAATCAAATTGTTCAGGTCATTACATTCCCACTACAGAACAAATTGCAAACATCTTTACTAAACCCCTAGCCAAGACAACATTTGAATATCTCAGACAGAAGATGGGTGTCATCCCATCTCACATCTAAGAGAGTTCATCCTGTTAGGGGGAGTTCTATATTGGTTGCATATCTGATACCTTCTAAAATTAATGCAACAGCTCAGGGGGAGCGTGTTTTCTTTGACATTGATGTCAAAGGGGGAGAAAAGAATAGGGGTGCCTTTGTTTCCATCAATGCCAAAGGGGGAGATTGTTGGCATGTTTTATAGACAGTGCATGCTTGTAATTGATGGAAAGTACAACAACAAAGATGGCAGCAAACGTGTAAAGGATTATAGGCAGGTCATTGATGACAAGATCAGAGTAAGCATCAATGAAAAATGGGAACAAAGTAAGCTCAGGAGTAATTAGCGCAGAGTCGATCGTAGTGCCTAATCTCATGAGGAGAAGCATCAGTGATCGTTGGATCCCATTTAAATTCTCGAAAGAAGGAGGACCGTCAGATCTGATTGTAGACAAGAAGAATGCACAGAAGAGGAGGACCGATCTCAGGCGTCAGATCTGAGCATAAGTTCCGACCATCGTTGGATCAGGGAGAACCTGCACGTTCATTAAAGTGCAAGGAGAAGCGGATATACAAAATCCATAAATAAGGAGGACCGTCCATCTACGGGCAGGACACGTGGACACAGATCAACATTTCACTGACTGGAAAGTCAAAGGTATGAAATGCTCCAGCCTTTCACCTCTCGAACTTGCGATATGAGAAATCACGAAATAATCTCAACCATTAGATCGAGGCCAAATATGGACCATTGATCCAAGAGGGACGCGTGGCAGAAGATTAGAGCATGTCAAAGACTCCATTTTGGGGTTTCGCGAATCATGACTTGGAGAGGCAAGAAACAATACCACAGGAATGCCGAAATCGCGAAATGCAAAATCGTGAAATGATTTGAGCCATTGGTTCGAAGAGATCGTGGACCATTGATCCGACCCCCTTCGATGTATTAGAGACCGAGATTTCAGTTACCAGGAGGTGGAGAAGTCAAAGACTCTCAACATTAGGAGTCTGAAAATGCCGAAATACGAAATCTCAAAAAGCACTTTATGAACAAGTGCTTGGTCATGGCCATGGTCATATAGAGGAAGGAGCTAGTGAAAAAAATCTTTGTTTCGGAGTTTCGAAGATCGCGACATGGACTGGAAAGACACTTGGCCATAGGAAAGATGAAATGATGAAATACAAAATAAAGACAAGCTTATGAAGATCATTCAATGGTGCAGATGAAATTGAAGGAGATTGGAGGGCTACTGTTGCACGACACAGTGAACCTGCCAGAAACCAGTGATGATTTCTACTAGAGGACTTGAAGACACTTCGAGGTGATTGACAGAGGAGGTGAAGAGTCTCAAGAGATCAGCCAGTAGAAAAAATATTGTTCATGGAGGTGACTGACAAGTGGATGAGCATTGAAGTTTGTAACTGAAGCAGAAAGTATAAGCTCGACTATGCCAGAGAAGATGAAGAGTCTCGACTACCAGAGAGGCTGAGGAATATCAGCATGACATCTAGTGATGTTGAACGCATGGGAAAACTGCCAGAAAAGATTAAGGGTTACCATGATGATCATACAAAGCACTCGAGATGTGGAAGAGATTAACGCAGTGTGAGTAGGCAGAGGCATGGTGTACATTGCATGCACAAGGTGTACAGAATCTATAAGTACACGGTACAGAGAAGTGACGAGGTTGTTGTTGTTGTGGTGGGTGATGCATGTAGGAAGAAGGAGGTGAAGTGTAGGAGTTGGTATGTCTAGGAGAGAAAAGGGGCTTTGAACGGGAATGGTGTGCAAAGCACAAAAGGAAGAAGAATAGAAAGTGCAATGTATGTATGTAGGAAGACTGTGAGGCAGACGGAGCAGCGAAATCTTGCAGAACAGTAATGAGACTGGTAAGTTTTTGTTAAACATTATATCACTATAATAAGTTTCAGTAACACATATTGATAATCCAGGGTGGTAGGGAGGTGCTATGGAGGACTAGTGTCCTCAGAGGTTCAAGTGGGTGCTTGAACACAGGGAGTAGTAGCATCCTTCAAGTTGGTGCTAGAGAAACCAGGGAGTATGTGCTTCCTTCTAGTTGGTGCTAGAGAAACCGGGGAGTAGGTGTTTCCTTCTAGTTGGTGCTAGAGAAACCAGGGAGTTGGTTCTTCCTTCTAGTGGGTGCTAGAGAAAAACAGAGAGTTGGTTCTCTCAGCAACTTGCAACTTGCAAAAACAGAGGTTGTATCCTCATAATGAGTCGGTGCTCATATGTATGATAATGTAAAGAATGTAAATATTACTTATCATATAAAGAAGAAGAGGTTTTTACCCTGTATGGGTTTCCTCAGGAAATATCTCTCTCTGTGTTTCTCATATATGTGACTGATGTTGAATGTGCCATTGTTTATTTCCCTGCATTATTGTGATCATCATTGAGTGCCTTGTAAAGATTTTAAAAGAAGCATAATTATTTAAGCACGGTGACAACTGATTCACCAACCCCTCTCAGTTGTCCAATAGAAATACCATGTGACAATGCATCACATAGTAATTAGGTTACATAACTGTACTCATCAATGTTATTTGTTGCTTCTCCTAGACAAATACCTCCAAAATATATCAAGTGACTAATAGGAGTGAAGATCACCCAAGCTACAGAAGAAAGCCTCTGAGTGTGTTGGATAGCACCATCGGTGAACCCAACATAAACCTTAGATTCACTTGACATATGCCACAATGTAGAAACACAATAAACTATGCATCCATAAAACAAAAAGACACAAAAATGTATAAATACAAATATACACTATTTACAAGAAGCCACACTTAGGTGACCGACCTGAGCATAATACTTCTTAAGGTAAAACCTATTTTTGGGCTTAGGCAAATAATTACCTTTGAAGTCAACCAAATGATAAGTGCCTTTTTCCAAAACATTCTTAATAATAAATGGTCTGAACCACATGGGTTTTAGCTTGCCTGCCCCCAAGGGATCTCTATCTTGATCATAGCCCAAGACAAGATCTCCTTTGGAGAAAACTCTTGGGGGGATTGACCGATCATATTGACACTTGAAACTTTTTTTATGAGCTTCGTTAGCCAAGGATTCTCCTTGACATTTCTCATCGAGTTGCTCGAGATAGAGGAGACACTCTTCAAGTGTAGTTGTGTCGAGTAGTAATTCCACTGCCAACTTAAGAGAAGAAATACAAAATTCTATGGGAAAGACTACCTCCATCCTGTAAATGAGTTGGAAGGGAGAGAAACAATAGTAGTCTCAACATAAGTTCTATATGTCCAAATTTTTGAATATAACATCAAATTCCAATTCGACTTGGACGAATTGACTATCCATTGAAGAATAGTCTTAAGAAACTTTTTGAAAACCTCCACTTGACCATTCTCTTGTGGATAGTATGGTGATGAGTGTTCTTTCTTAAACCCTAGATTTGATGTTAACGCATTCATCATCTTATTCTAAAAGTGACTATCATGGTCTGTGACAATCTCCTTGGGTATACCAAACGTAGCATCAATCTGGTTGAAAACGAAAATCATCATTGTTTCCCTGTCATTACTAAATGTTGGCATGTATTTGACCCACTTAGTGAAGTATTATACTTTCACAATGATATAACGATGCCCTCTAGCCAAATTCAGGTGGCATGTAGTGAAATCAATCCCCCACTTAGTGAAGGGACCAGCAAAAATAACAAGAAACATAGGAACAGGGTGTGCCCACATCTTCCAAGAGAATATCTAACACAAGTGACACTTCTTAAATATCTCTATACAATATTTTATTAATGAGCGATAAAGTATCATGCACGAAGTATTTTCTAGGTTGTTTCCAACCCTAACAAGTGACTTCCACATGATTCAATGTGACAATCGTTCAACACAATCTTTCCCTCTTCATGAGTCAGATAAAAACAGAGAAAAAAATCAACTCCTCGACGATACAAAGTATCATCAATGATAATATAATTTCATGCTTGATGTCATATCCATCGATGCTCATCATGAGAAGTAGAGGAAGGACCCTTCAAATTCTGAAGATACACAAGTATATCTCCATACCATGGGTGCGAAGATGCAATAAGGAATAAATCCTCATTCATCAATGACTCTTCAGGAAAATCGTTTCCACTCTCAACCAGAAGTTTTGAAATTAACTCAACAAAGACCAAAGACTTTTTATATTTCATAGAAACAAATCCAAATCAAATTCTTGAAGAATTACTATCCATCGACTAATATTCTCGTCGATGACCCGTCGTGTCAACACATATTGAAAAGGATTAACAATGACTATGACAGTGTTTCTACGAAGTAAAATCTAATGACAGAACCTTTGGACAACATGGACAGTTTCCAAATCTAGTTTCTCAATGTGATTATAGTTTAGTTCCAGTCCGACTAAGACTTGGCTAAGTTAGTAGATATCGTGTTACTAGAGTGCATCATATTCCTGAACCAAGACCACACTGATGGTAGACTCTGCTACAACAAAGTATAACAAGAAATCATTTCCATAATTAGAAGGACTGAGCATAGGGGAAGATGTCAGGGCACTTTTCAACGCTTCAAAAGAGTGTTCATCCACTTAATTCTAAAAGAATGGGACCCCCTTTTTCAAAATATGCATAAACCCTTTAGTTATTTCGTCATAGTTTGCAACAAATTGCCAAAGGTAGTTATCTTTCCCATAAAGACTCTGAAGTTGGAGAATTGTCTGTCGGCGAGGAAACTGAACTATTTCCTCCACCGTAAGAGGACTGACCATGATCCCTTTAGTAGACATGATAAATCCTAACAAATGTCTCGACATTACACAAAAACTACAGTTGTTTGGATTTAGGAGAATCCGGTAGTAGTGACACCTCTCAAAAATAAGTCGAAGGTGGGAGGGATGATCGGATCTCTTACGAGAACGTGACACCAAATTATCAAGATATGCCTCAACTATATGTTTGAGGTCACAAAAGGTGAATGGCATGGCCTGCTGAAAAGTAGATTTAGCATTTTTTAGGCTAAAAGGAATTTTCTTATATGCAAATGTATTGCAAGTACATATGAAATAAGTATTATGTTGATCCTCAAGTTTTATATGAATCTGATTGTACCATGAGAAACCATCCATAAAATAAAATACTTCACATCCTGCACATTCATTGATAATCTGATCAATGAATGGGGTATGAAAGTTATCTTTTGGGAAAGCTTTATTCATATCGCGAAATTCCATGCACACACGAATCATACCTTGTTTTTTATTGACAGGAATAGGGTTTGACACTCATTCCATCAATTGAATAGGGTATATGAAACCATCCTTAATTAAATTATATACCTCATCCTTGATAGTCACTGCCTTACGAGGGTTGACTAGGTAAAGCTTCTTCTGAACAGTCTTAACATCGGGATGAGTCCTAATATCATGTTCGACTACACAAGGGTCAATGCATGACATTTACTCATAATACCAAGAAAAAATTTCATGAAACTCTTTAAATAAATCAGTGTACAGTTGAATCTCCTCGAGGGAACAATCTGCTCCGATGAAGACATTTTCAACAACACAAGGGGTTTTAGAGATGTCAATTGGAATTGTCTCAGCTATACTTGCCATTTTACCCTTAGCATAGATTTTGTGTGTGGTGAAAGGGTTAACAAGAGAAGTGACATCTTCGTTCATGGTCGTGGTGAACTGTCCCACTTGCACTGTCCTAATCTTGGGAAAAAAGTAAGACATATGGTGAAGATCATCCCAAGGTCTATTCACCCAAGTCATTTCCTCTAAAATCTCCTCGTCAGAGGGCAATACCAATTCCAAAGGATCATGATAAGTAAGAGAGTCTTGAGCCCAAATAGGCTCGAGAACATAATATGGCTCTTGAGGGGGAGCCAGATCAGGGTTGGTCGAGGTTTGTTGAACAATGTTGTACGCAACATCAACTACGGATAGGGTCATCACCATGACAAGATGCTTGAACCATTCCATCGAAGACTATGGGGAAGGTAAAGTCCACAAATCATTAAAATAGGTCATTCGAAAAGAAGCTACTTGAAATATCATAGCCTTAGGCTAATTAGGGAAAGACGAAATAAACTTGACATCATTTGAAGGTGCTGGAAAATCAAAAGTTCCCATCAAATATGAAAACAATCCAACACCTAAGTTGATTTTACCTTGTTGTGGAATATCAATCATCGAGAAAATGGATTCCCTTGATGAAGGGTCAAGATGCGAGAAGGATAATTGATGAATAGTTATTATTCTACCTTCATGAGGAAAAAATAAAACATGAAAGAAGGAGGATACAACCGTTGTCATTGTGTAGGTCCAACTTTTCCCTACCAAAATATTGTATTCAATAGGCGCATCGACCACGTCTAACTCGACACACATAGTCTTTCCCTCCAACTGCACAGGGAAGGAGGGGATTATGTCATGCGGTCTAAAATAACGACTGTCAAATGCGGTTAAAAACGTCATCGACGGAGACAACTTGGGTTGACCAATACCCTTCCAACATGCCAATGAAATCATGCAAGTTGAAGCACCGTCATTTACCAACGTGCATAAAATA
Organism: Picea sitchensis; assembly: GCA_010110895.2. Taxonomy (NCBI): domain Eukaryota; kingdom Viridiplantae; phylum Streptophyta; class Pinopsida; order Pinales; family Pinaceae; genus Picea; species Picea sitchensis. Next base: position 11,649 of record SNQJ01S0182219.1, on the reverse strand, counting down.
TTCCATGTCAACAATTTTGTTGCGTAAACCACTACTATCAGGAAGGCGACGTGGTAAGGAAAACAAGGTTTGTAATCAAAAGGGTCAAAAGCAATAGTGCTCGAGTTAGCTGGCTCAACAACCCCCAAGGTAGACAAGAATTTTCTTCTCTATGAAGGGAAAATATAGAGGACTCCCAGAGAAGACATCGCATAAGGGGTTTGTGCCAGATCCTCCAAGACGGAGTATTTATGAGCATCCCTTACATTCAGATTATGAGAATCCTTCTTAAAATCACCTTTACACCTTAAAAGACATAAAATATTATATTCTACACCAAACCAAACACAACCTTTCGATAATTAAAGGAAGAAAAATAAGATAGAAATGTGTACCTTAATTCCTTATGACTGTTCTTGATCCCTTCCAGTTGTTTCTCGTTCAAAGATTGTAGGCATCCACCCAAAGCTAGCTTGAAACAATGTTATAGAACCAACTATGACAGTTTATGATTAATTATCAAGATTATATAAAGGGTTAGTTACTCATGAAAACATTCATAAACACAAACACATAGACATAAAGATATGGGACAATAAGTTTTCTCTTTTATTGATAACAAAATTAGAAGTTACAACCTAAATTTTGTTGGTGTCGCTCTAGGAACCTCATTTGAATTCCTCCACTTTGTCTCCAAGTGCACTATTCTCAATACTATATTCACCACCAACATGTCAATATAAGGGAAAAGGATGGATGGTATAAGGAATATGGATGGAAGGGAATGCTTACGATGAAACTCAGAGAAGAATGAAAGAAGACTTGTAATACAAGGGAGAAATTTTAGAAGAGTTCTCTTGCCTCTAGTTTGATGTCTCCAAATGACCCCCCTAGGGTCCTTTTTATATAAGAAAATGATGGTTAATTCGTTGCGAGAAGGGATATAGTAGGTAAAATGGTTTCAAAACCTAAGATAGCTCGTAAACTTCGTCGAAAAGCGCATATTTATATTTTTTGGTCACTTTTTAGAGTACACATGAGATTTTAGTTATGAAGATAGTGTATGCATGAGAGATTTTAGGCATGGAATTAGCATATGTATGCACTCTACATATCCAAAAAGGCACGCATGCCATAATTTTTTTTATTTTTTTTAGAAGAACTCCATCAAAAAGGATTGGCATATGTATGAATGAGTAGGCCAACATAAAGGATGCATAGAAGTGGAATTTTTAGTTGTAACATATGCCCCCTAATTTGTGAGGTCAGAAGAGAAATTGATGGTCGGAATACATTACAACATCTTTAATAAAGTGGGAAATAACTGAAATTGAGTAAACCCAAGTGATTATCCATGAGTGTGTCATCTACAACAAGATAATAATAATCAACAAGGCAGTCATTCCCATGCTCGAGATAAGATAAGAATGGCTTCCAATCAAGTACAAAACATATCCATTTCATATATAAAGTAATCATGAATACATGACCAATGTGTATGCCAGTATAAAGTGTAGCCTCAAATAGTACATAGCGGATCTACATCTCAAAATCATCAGAAGATATATAATGTCATAGGAATCTTCAAGAGGCATTGATGCATGTGGTTGGAGATGATAACTTCATAACTCGAGCAATAGCTTCAAGATATTTGAAACTTAGGTAGGAGTATAATAGGAGTCTAAGACTCACTACTTTGAGGTCTTCGACATGCCTTCATGGAAAGACTGGAGGACATTGATCACCATCCACCGAACTACATTGATTCTGAATTTGAACTTGAGAGGACTCTCGAGATGGTCGACTCATGAAGTTCAAGAGACTTATTGCAGAATAGCCAACTCAGGTTGCCATAATTCCCCTTGTACAAGAGAACGATAGATGAAAAGACTCAATAAGAATGTTATTGACATAAATCTATGGCATAGGAGGTACCACAAACTCTCTATGTGTTTGGAATAGTAACCAAACAGAGGAGGACACAACTCTATGTAAAGAGAGAAACTTCCTAAGGCCATACTAGATCTGAATTCTTGCAAGACAAATGGAAGAATGTTCTTTGTCCAAATAGTGACTAGATTGCTACCAACAAAAGATAATTTTTCCTCATCCCCTCTTTTTGGAATATTTTAGTTTTTTGTCTTTTTCACGTATTTAACGATCTTGAAAAAGAATTAAAGAATGATATGTTACAAAGGAGGAATGAGTGTCGCAGGAAATCAAACTGGTTCCAAGAACATGGAACATATTAATGCCTAGTGAAACGATACATGTGAAGGATCAGGATACTCAGGAAAATTCCTCCATAGGTCAAGGTGTCAGATCGCAAGGGAAAACAATTCTACAAGGATTGCACCTAAGGAATGATCTAAAGGTTTAGTAATAGCAACATGAAGTTGTCATTATACCAAGGATTCAAGGACGAGACATGCGATGTGATTACAGAATGACACAACGAGACTCCTTCCATCTAAACTTTTATGATCCTAGAGAAGGTAATCTCGACAGTTTTTCAGTTTTAGAGAGTCTGAAAAAACACTAAAAGAACACTCCAAAGTGATATTTTCCGTAAGGTTAGTCTCCAGGGCTCGAAAAAAGAAAAAATCATACCAAGGAGAACTCTTTTGGTCACCAAGGCCAAAGTATTCAGTTTTCGTACTTAGTCCAATTAGTTTGGAAAAGGGTTAAAGTTATACCAAAAGGATGTCTCTTGAAAACCATTTTAACGAATGTGACAGAGACAAGATCACTTGGTTATATTTTCAATTTTAAGGAATCTAAAAACAACTTAACTATGGAATCACTCGTCCTTTTTCATAATTTTAGTCCCTTGAGCCTGAAAAGGTATAAAACATAACTTAGGAGAACTCTCTCGGTGAGACATGTCTCCCAAGGCATACCTTTTTCCTAGGTAATCTATTGGCCTGAAAAAGGGTTAAACTTATGCCAAATAGATATTCCTTCTGGCCCAATTAATGAGTGTGAAGGGAACAAGGTCACTAAACGATATTTTCTTGTTTAGGGAGTTTGAAAAGGGATTAAATAAGTGATCCAGGATCTTTTCATCGAAGTGACTTATAAACAATTGTATTAAATGAGCATAAATTAAAGTGCACCATTAAAGAAGAAAAATATCAATAATGAAGAGACATAAGCATCAAATATGAACACAAAAACTTGATAACATATTTCATCCCTGGTGGACTACGTCTCCAGGTCCTGCACTCAAATGGGTAGACCTTTTTATTAACTCAACAAAAGAATTTGGAAAAATACATAAGTATACCTCATTCTGGAATCAAGCTACATAAGATTTTCTCAGATAAGAAAATAGACAACACCATTGAATTCATGGTGTCTAATTACCCAAAAATGAGTGTCTCCATGCCTCAATCCTACTCTGGAAATCCTAGGCCCAAGATATTTTTTATCTCGGTTTCCATGCCCTGCAACCTGCAATTAATTCCAAAAATTGTCTCATAAAACGTGCACGGTCGTACCTTCATGCCTCCCTTTGCAATAAGATAACTTCAATTTTTAAATAATAATTTGTTCTTTGTAAACAATGGAGCTTGTTTGGCCTAGTGGTTGGCGGAGCATGTTTTTAGGCATATATAATTGGGGAGGTCCCGGGGTCGAGCCCGCAAGCCTCCCCTTTTGTGTGTTGGTTATAACGTATGTGCATATATAAACACAGTGGTTACGCCAACTTGGAGGTAGTTCAAATATGTCCATTGGGCCGCCAAATCTAGTGAGGTTCCATTTCATTTGGCGAACCTGCCATTCATTTTTTTTTTTTTTGAAATTTCATTCTTGGGCCCTCATTGGGCATTTTTCCACTACCACGTGACAGCGCATGACTGGGCCATGTGGCAGCCAACCATTGGGCCACGCAAACCACTTGTACAGTCACCTTCCACGTCAGCGTATGGTCTACCACATCATATTGCCATGTCATTTTACGGTCTGCCATGTGGCTGTATGGACTGCCAAGTGGCACATTTTTATTGGTCCACAAAATGACTCAAAAATTTGAAAAATGAGTGACACATGGAAACCTCTTATGTTGCCATGTCACCATGTTGGTGTCATGTTGATGTTAGTATAACACATTTCACCTCCTGCGTGTGCCACATATGTTGTATGGATTTTTATTTCATTTGTGCTAATGTTTACATCGACAGTATAGATATCGACTCATCCCCTGCTGACTGGGCTAGGTTGACCAAACTTTGATCGTGAATATATTTCGATTCGTAACTCCGTTTGATGATCCATTTTCTCCGTTGTAAACCTTTCGACGTGCTCTTTGTGATGATGCAACTTTAAATTATTTTTGAATACTTTGAATTTTTTCCCTTTCTCTGTCTACATAGGCCATTTTGAGCTTCCTCAATTGCTTCTGCGAGTTCTAGGCTATCCTTAGTGTTCTCTGGATCCTTTTTGTATCACTCCTTCCCACTAATATTTTTTTGGACCACCAAAAGATTTCATCAATCAATAGATAAGTGAGGGAGGAGTTCCCTCATCTTGTCCTTCTCAATCCACTTTACTTTGCTTGGATGTGTGCCCTTTAAGCCTACTCAAAGATAATCAACATCACCCCTTTGTGAAGTCCTCTTCCTTCTGTCCAGGCTGATATCTTCCTTTAACTCATCCAAGTATTCAGGAGAAAACTCATCAAATGAAGGTATTGAAAATTCCTCCTCCTGATCCATGAAAATGGGAGGCTCAAAAAGTTTCAAGTTCTCTACATTTACAACTGACTAAATCAACATAGAAGGTTTGAAGATCCAGACAAAAAGCATTGATACCACTTTTCTCCAAAATAGTGAAGGGCCCATAACAAATGGGCTTGAGTTTCTTTCCTTCACTCTTCAATATCTCTTTTATTATGTGAACCATACATGGTCTCCAACCTGGAACTGATGATCAACCCTTTGTTTGTCATGCTGAGATTTATATTGTGCTTGACTTTTCTCCAACTGTTCCCTGACTGCTTGGTGTACATGTTGGATCCTTTGGATGAACTTCTGGGCTCTATCTTCACTTATTTCTTCATTTGAATCAACATCTCTCCCATACATCAAGTCTAAAGGAACTTTAGGTACATACCCAATACATGTCTCAAAAGGCGAACACTAAATGGATGATGCAGGAGCATCATCATCAAAATGCAAGTGGAGGACAATTCAAAACCCTAACGTTCATTTTGAAGTGATTTTTTTCTTTTTTGAATTTTAAAGATGGCATGCCATGAAATATCTTGAAAATATTGTAATTAAAGAAGATATTAAATGTTAAGAGGTTGAACCATCGCATGAGATCTATGGAGATTGTATTTTCTTTAATGTAGTTAATAACCATACAGATCTAAAGAATTCACTCTTATCTGTATGTACTGGTCATTTATTGTAATAAGCCTTAGTAGTTGAAATATTTTAATTTGATAGGATAGCACTAAGGTAGATGGAGGGAAAATCTATATGACCCCTCTTGTATAAATATATGTATTTTTGCCCAAATGAGGTTGCTGAAGGTTGTTGAAAGGTGCTAAAGATTATTGTAGTTGAATACTGTTGAAGCTTATCGAGTTGTATGAGCCCATGTACATATCATTTGAATGAATATAATAAAGAGGCGTTGATCCAAAATGTTTGGTGTTCTTCTTACTATATCTATATGAATGAATGGTAAGATTTCTATTTAATTGCAATTATTTGTTATTACTTATTATTATGTTATGAATTCTTTACATGGTTGAATTTATGAGTCTGTGAGAATTAGATAAGTTTCAATTGCTTCCCTTATACGAGCTCATGCAAGGAGTGCATAGTGTCTGGAAGGAGTGAGTTGACATAGTCTAGTGTGACTTTGAAGCTCAGGAGAGATAACGTGGATATTTATATGCAAGGTGTGCATAGTGTCCGAAAGGAGTGCGTTGACAAAGTCTAGTGTGACTCAGAAGATCAAGAGAGATAACTTGGATCCTTATTAGCAAAGAGTGGAGAGGACCACACAAGGTGTGCGTATGCAGAAACACACTCAACGTCATATTGCTTAGGAGGATAAATTGAGTTGTGTAAGAACTATTGCAAGGAGTGCACAATCGCCCACAAAGGAGTTAAGTGAAATAATATTGTTGTAAGATGTGCTCAGGCTCGACATTTAGCTAAGTGTCGAACAAACATTCTGACAAGTTAGAACTTTTCGAGGTGGAACAAGATCATAAGAGATAGTGGATGAAAATTCTTCAGTGGGGAGGATCCCACTGAAAATTTCACAATCAACGAGCAAGATCCATTCAGAGGAATAAGAATCTTTATAGACCATGAAATATGGGAAAGTTGCGTGGAGAATAGTCTTCATAATATTTTTTCACTTCATGTATTCGGAGGTTTGAAAGTTGTTAAGGAGCGGGACCACCAAAGTGTCGAAGAGGTGAAGTGAAATACTATCCGTTGGTATCAAGGAGGATACATGGAAGTAGATCAGAGAATCCGCAAGGTAAAGCTTTGGAATAATTGCATGGAGAAAAGAGAAATTTTCATTAAGTCACGAAGGACAAAAAGGTTTGGACCATTGGATCCAAAAGGACACGTGGCGGAGATCTGCATACTTTAGAAGAAGACCAATTTGGAGGAAAATAAGTGTGGTGAAGCCAAAACTCCCAAAGCTTGAACTAGAAAAGTAAATCTTGTTCGTCGGTCTAAGAAGGACACGCATCATCATATCGTGGAATCTGAAAGTGTGTACTTCGGGAAAGAAAGGAGGAAGTAAAGTTGTTGACCAGATGTTTTCCGAAGCTACAAGAGGTAAGAAGTAAATCATAGCCATCAATGGTTTGGACACATGGCGTTAGATATATCACTTCAATGATATGACACTTCAGGGAAATTGGAGAGTAAAATCCCGAAGGTCATAAGTACTGAAGGATAAAGTTAACATGAGTCGTTTCTAAATGGAGGGACACATGGAGAGTGGATATTCACTCCAAAAGATAGTCATTACAGAAGAAGTGAAGTGTGAAGGCATGATAACTCCCGAAGGCCAAAGCATCATATTTCATCTATGTCGTCCATTTAAATAGGATGTGTGGTGGAAGATCTGTCATTTCGGAGGATTTACACTATGGGAGAAAAATATCAAGGGAGAAATGACTATAAGTCATCTGAAGTGGAAAAAATGGATGCATCTAAACCATTGATTAAAGAGAGAACGTGGAACTCGATCTGTAACTCCAGGTATGGAGCACTTCGGGGGAAAAAGGTATTGGAACATTTGAAACTCCCGAATTAGAAGTTCCGAAGTGAATCATAGTCCTTGGTTGTTGGAGAAGCGCGGGATGTAGATCTTGTTTGGGTGATTTTGTTGATCCATAGCTCGGGAAAAAAGGAATCAACTGCACTCAAAACAACCAAAGCCCGAATTTCCAAAGGGGTCTAGCGTAAGGTCATAGTCTGTGGTCATAAGGAAGCAGGGCCTAACATGGGAGCTATTGCTCACCACTTAGATTTAACAAAAGTACTAGAGAAGGGCGCAGGTGAATCGAACCGCATGGGTAAACAAGAAGGGACAGATCTATAAATTGATTTAAGAGTCTAGCAGAGGCTCAAAGAGCCATTTTCGCTCAGTTAATTGAATATCCTTGACTGGGAGTTCGCACAACCCCGAGGAGAGTAGGGGGGATGCATCAAGTGGTATTAGAGATATAGATTTTAATTTCTGTAGGAATGAGGAGATAGTCTGATAACATCCAGTGGTATCAAAAATGAAATTTTCTTTTGAACTCTGTGTCAAGGAAAGTTCAGCACAATGTCACCCAGAAGACGTGCAAAGCGACCTGTAGAAAACAAAACTTTGGAAATGGAGATGAGAGAACTTCGTGCAAGATTAGATGATATGGAGACAACACAAAGAAGAGCACCTAATGTTGGGGCCGTAAGTGATGCAGAGAGCGAAGAAATGGAAGTTGAAGGAGCTACAGGACAAGACGTTGCAGAAGAACGCTTGCTGAAAGCTGTTGTCAAGTTGGGAGAAAGAGAAAAAATAAAAATCTCAATGTATGAAGGAAACTTAGATGTTGAAGAATTTTTGGATTAGATAAGAGCAATGGACAAATACTTCGACTATGAAGAAGTTGATGATGAGAAGAAAGTAAAACTTGTTGTCACCATATTGAAGGGGCATGCAGCACTGTGGTGGGATAAAATACAAGCTGATAGAAGAAGCAAAGGCAAGCAAAAGATCAAGAACTAGGATAGAATGGTAGACAAGATGAAGGAAAAATTCATACCCAAGTACTATCAGATAAATTTGTTCAGGAAATTACAGAACCTGAGATAGAAAGGACAGACAGTAAAAGAGTACACCGAGGAATTTAATAAGTCGAACATGAGGGTTGGAAAGAGAGAAAAAGATGATGAAAAGGTTGTCAGGTATATAAATGGCCTGAGATATGAAATCCAGGAGGAAATCAACATGATATCAATGATTAAAGTGGAGGATTCTTATCAGATTGCGCTAAAGGAAGAATAGAAATTGGCCAGGAAACAAAGCTAGCGAAGTAGAGAAAGAATTCTAAACAGAGGTAAGGGAATTGTCCATGACAAGGCACAAAATCCCAAGGTTGAGACTGGAAAACCACACAGTCACTCAGAAAGAGGAAGAAGTTCCCGAGGGAGACAATATGGTGGGATAAATTCTTTTCCTCGAGGAAGAGGAAGAGGCAGAGGAGGAGAGGTTAAGTGTTATGCATGTGGAAAAATAGGACACATGTCTTGGGAATGCCCCGAGAGAAATAAAGAAGGAGGAGGTGAAGCTCGCATTTCAGAAGCACAGAAGCATAATGTTGAGGCAGAAGGCACACAATATGGGAGGTATTTGATGAGTAAGAAGGTTCTCTTGAAGCCTGAGCCAGAGGTGGAAAAACCAGTGCAAAGGAACAGTTTGTTCAGAACTGCTTGCAAGACTAAAGAAAAGGTATGCAAGGTGATAATTGACAGCGGGAGCACTAATAACTTGGTATCCACAGAAATGGTGGAGAAATTTGAGTTGGATACAACTGTACATCCGAGTCCATATAGAGTCTCATTATTGTAGAAAGGACACTAGGTAATGGTAAATAAACATTTCCTAATTTAATTTAAGATAGGAGGATATAGAGATGATATTTTGGGTGATGTGATTCCCATGGATGTATGTCATGTCTTGTTGGGGATATCATGGCAGTTTGACAGAAATGTCATTCATGATGGGAGGAAAAATACTTATACCTTGGAGAAAAATGGTAGGACACACATGCTACTACCAATAGAGGATAAGAAAGTGAAGGAAGACACCAACAAAACTATACTTCTCATGGGTGGGAAGGAAATCCTAAGTGAAGTCAATAAGTAACATGAAATGCAATTTGTTGTGGTGAGGAATCACAGAGTCATCCTTACAATAACTTTTATGGATGATTTTCCTGAATAAATTAAGGAGTTGTTAGAAAAGTGTGATGACATAGTAGTGGATGAGTTACCTCGCTCATTGCCACCTATTAGGGGAATCATCCATCACATTGATCTTATACTAGGAGCGATTCTATCGAACAAATCATCTTATAGATTGACACCTAAAGAGAATGAGGAGGTAAAGAGACAAGTGATCCGGATTATTTTCGTCACAAAATGAGAGCAGGGATATAATAAAGAAATTCAAAGAGATATTGTGTATATCCATTAATATAACAGAAATATATCAGAGATGCAACCATAAACACAGAGATACAATAATACATGATTTCTATTAATGAAAGAAATGTACAGAAACTATAAAAATACAGAGGGAAAGACTCGCTAGAATGGTGGCAGCTTATCTCTGAGAAGAGATGTGACGGTTACTCACATTTCCAAGAAGATGGTTACAATGAGGCTCTGAAGGCCTTTTTACAATAAACCAGAATGCCAAAAACCCTAGACATCCAAAAACCTAACCCTAGGAGATGAAGCGCCAAAAGTCATGTGGGTCCCGTTTGGGTAAGTTAGTACATCAACTTCTCGGGGTCATAACTTTTGCATACGATCTTCGTTTTAGACGTGTGATAGCTTGTTGGAAAGGTATCGTAGAGGAGATTCATTTTGGGGGATCAATTATTCCTTCATATATAATTGAGAACCTAGAACTCAAAAAACATTCATTTGGGCCCTCGAAATGGCCTCGTAAGTTAAAAACTGCTAAAAATATTAAATTGCCAAATTTGCCAGAAAACTATTTTGAGCCAGTCGAAAAAGGTGGGTGGCCACTGATATCCACCTGGATCAGCAAATCCATGATTTTATGGACAAGGGTTTATTCATAGAAAACTTGAGTCCATGCGCAGTACCAACTGTGTTAAGTCCAAAAAAAAGATGGAGGATGGAGAATGTGTACAGACTCAAGAGATATAAGCAAAATCACCATTAGGTACATATTTCCTTTGTCGAGGATGGATGAATTAATAGATTGTTTGAGCATAGAAAATTATTTCTCAAAAATAGACTTGAAAAGTGGATATCACTAGATAAGGATGAGATAAAGTGATGAATGGAAAACATCCTGCAAAACGAACGAATGATTGTATGAGTGGCTTGATATGCCATTTGGCTTGACAAAATCCCTAAGTACTTTTATGAGATTGATGAATGAGGTATTGAAATATTTAGTTGGTAAGTTTGTGATTGTATATTTGGATGATATATTAGTCTTCAATAAGACTTAAGAATAGCATTTGAGGCACTTAGCATTAGTGATGAGAATATTGTAGCAAGAGAAGTTGTTGATAAAGATGAAGAAATCCACTTTTATGAAGCCATAACTCATTTACTTGGGTTTTGTAATATCTTCAAATGAATTGAAGAGGGATCCATAGAAAGTGGGAGCAATCAGAGAATGGCCATCGTCGAGGAGCATATTCGAGGTGAGAATCTTCCATGGATTAGCAAGTTTCTATCGGAAGTTCATAAAAAAAATCAGTGGTATTTGTGCACCTATATTAGATACGGTGAAGAAGAGACGCACGTATTTTAAGTGGACAAAAGAAGTTGAGGAAAGATTCAGGATATTAAAGGATAATATAACAAAACAACCAATTCTGGTCTTTCCATATTTCGGGAAGACGTTTCAAGTACGATGTGATGCTAGTGGAGTAGCAATTGGAGTGGTCTTGAGCCAAGAGAATAGGCCTGTTGTATATTTCAGTGAGAATTTAAATGAAACCAAGAGGAAGTACTCCACATATGATAAAGAATTTTATTTACTAATCCAAGCCTTAAAGAAATGGAGGCACTACCTTGTTCCAAAATAATTTATTTTGTGTACCGATAATCAGGCTTTACAATTCATAACCATACAAGAGAAGTTAAATCAAAGACATGCTAAGTGGATAGACTTTATGCAAAATTTCACTTTTGTCATTAAACATATTTCAGGTAATTCTAATAAATTTGTTGATTAATTGAGTAGGAGATGTCTGATTCTGCGGGAATTTCAAGTGAAAAACTTAGGGTTTGAACACCTTAAGGAGATGTACTTTGATGATCCAGATTTTAAAGAGGCATATGAAGCATGTGTAAATCCTATGCTCAGAGACAAAAATCAGTGGATAGAGTATTTGTTTCAATATGGATTGTTGTTTAAAGGTATCCA
>SNQJ01S0182218.1:0-19111 GCA_010110895.2 Picea sitchensis | reverse complement strand
TATAAAATCAACATTATAAATTTCCAAAAAATACACGACACTAGATAAAAGGGTTCTCTACAATTATACAAGTTTTTGGAATGAAATTTCATCGTTAAGGTACTCAACAATTGCATGAACAAAGACATATAGAGTATATTTTGTTGGAAAAATAACATAACACTATTAGAAAAAAAAAAGAAAAAAAAAAACAAATTTGACTTAGTTATTCACAATTTCTATGAATAAAAGTTGTATATTCCGAAAGCTAATTCAATTTCCTAAGTTCCATATTCTTACACCATATTCAGATTCATTGTAAAAGTACCTTGAATAATCCCTCAAAGTTAACATATTGTTGTTTTTCCATGTTTGCATTGCCACTAACAAGAGACCATCATTACCTTGCACATACCCTTAAGTATTAAGTAATTAAATTTGATGTATATAGGAGGTTCCTTGTCTCAAAAACTAAGGAATATTATATATCAATTTGGGGTTTAATTAAACTTTAATTTTAAATTGTGTTTTTTTTTTTTTTTTTTTAACTAACTACCCATAAAAACAAATAAAAATAGATACATGATTATTTAACTCCACTTAACTTTAATAAGATTCATTTAAGTAAGTGTTGAGTACTAACCAAAGCTTCCATACACCTTTTTGGGGTTTAATTAAACTTTAATTTTAAATTGTGTTTTGTTTTTGTTTTTTTTAAACTAACTACCCATAAAAACAAATAAAAATAGATACATGATTATCTAACTCCACTTAATTTTAATAAGATTCATTTAAGTAAGTGTTGAGTACTAACCAAAGCTTTCATACACTTTTTATAGTTGTAGTCTAAACGTTCTAAGTTTTGGCTCTTTTCCGTAGATATTTGCTCGAAATCCGGTTATAAATTGTTATATTTCTAGATTTGAGTGGTTATTTAAGCGTAGTTTGAGTGCCCGGGGGGTTTTTCTATGGGATGAATCCATTTATGCATTTAGAAATACAATTTAAATAATAAAAATTTGTGATTTCATCCAGATTTATGTCATCCGTGAAAAAGGCAAAAACTTAAAACAATTAGACAATGCCATTTTTATAGAGTGAATGACTACTCAACCTCACTTTAAAGCAACACCAATGACATGATGAAAATTTGAATAACTTTTATTTAACTATATTTTGAGCATTAATTAATTAAATTTGATATACATAGGAGGTTCCTTGTCTCATAAACAAAGGAATATCATATATCAATTTAACATTTAATTAAAATTTAATGTTAAATTGTTTTTTTTTAACTAACTACCCATAAAAACAAATAAAAATAGATACATGATAGTCTAAGTGGACTTAACAATCATACCCATTAAAAAAAAAAATGCATGATCATGTAATTAGACTTAACAATCATAACCACCAATTAAGTGGTCAAGTTCTAACCAGATAACATGACTTAATAACCAACCTCTCACCTTTTTTAGGATACACCATTTATGATGGATAATAAACACCCGACCACATAGCATTGAATACTCTATATGATAAGGTGTGGAGGGTACCATATTCATGGTTTTATAATAATAATACAATAGTGATTTATTTTTCAGGTCACAACCAAGTCTTATACCAAATTGGTGTATGAGACCCCTTGTTTGTGGGACAAGGAATCCCCTAGTGATTTAAATTGAACCTATGATCTTCAAGAAAGAAACATGTGCTCTTAACCATTAGACCCACTCAAGTTATATCATAGTGGGCATTTACAACCATGACACCCGTGTTACTAATAGTCTTATATATATATATATATATATATATATTTCAAGAAGAAAATATTTTTGGCCAAAAAAGTTTGGTCATCTTCATAAATAAATATAATTTGATGGTTAGTTTAGTTGACAGTAACACATACACACAAGTAAATAGTTTTTGTGTTTTTTTTCACTAACTACCCATAAAAACAAATAAAAATAGATACATGATAGTCTAATTGGACTTAACAATCATACTCACTAAAAAAAATGCATGATCATGTAATTAGACTTAACAATCATCGCCACCAATTAAGTGGTCAAGTTCTAACCCAACAACATGACTTAGTAACCAACCTCTCACTTTTTTTTTAGGACACACCATTTATGGTGGATAATAAACACCCTACCACATAACATTGAATACTATGTATGATAAGGTGTGGTCGGTACCATATTCATGGTTTTATAATAATAATATAATAATAATTTATTTTTCAGTCACAACCAAGTCCAACACCAAATTGATGTATGAGATCTTTTGTTTGTGGGACAAGGAACCCCTAGTGATTTAAATTGAACCTATGACCTTCAAAAAAGAAACACACACTCTTAACCATTAAACCGACTCAAGTTGTATCATAATCAACATTTACTAATAATATATATATAAGAAAATGTTTTTCGCCAAAGAAGTTTGCTCATCCTCATAAATAAATACAGTTTGATCGTTAGTTTAGTTGACCGGTAACGCACACAGTACGCAGGTAAATACAATGGCCAACAATTGGAATGAACTATTGGTTACCGGTAACGCACACAGTACGCAGGTAAATACAATGGCCAACAATTGGAATGAACTATTGGTTGGGAAGCTTACGAATTTGAATAACTCGAGAGAGAGCATTGAAGGTACTTGTTTCTGTCTCGGATTTACTCTACTTCTTTCATAAAAAGAAGGATTTGCTTGTTTGTGACTGAGATTTACTCTAGTTAGTTAAATTTTTGTGGACAATGCCCATAAATCCGTGTGGATTTTTATTCAGGTTATCATATTATATATAAATAGCCTTTGGTTTCGTTTGGCGAAAGATCTTGTAGCATCTGTAACATTATATAGAAAATCGAAATAATAAATCGGCCTTTATCAGCCGTTTCCCATTGGTGCATCTTCTACCGGACCAGAGCGCAGGCGATAGTGGAGACATGGTGTAAAGAATTTGAGAATGCAGGCGAAGAGAGCCAAATCTCGTTGCTTTATCTTGCGAGTGACATTCTAATTAACAGCATGGAGAAGAAAGGATGCGATGGATTTGTGGATGGATTTTGGCAGGTTCTACCAGTATATCTTCAAGATATATATCAAAATGGAGAACAAGTTAGAATGGAAGTTGCCTCTAAGCTGGTATATACTGTTTTCTCTTAGAACAGATGAATAACTGATTTTTGGACGTTGGTATTTTTAGATGTAGTCTGATCATTTCATGAATTCAATTTTTCTATAAATGTGTAGGTTGACATATGGGAAGAACGCCATCTTTTCAAATCGGGCCATCACAGTCTGAGAACACATTTTCTTGGAGAAAACCCGCCATCAAGTTCGGACGATGGGTTTGGCCCAATGCTCCCCAGAAAAAGAGTGAGACAATTTGTAATACATTTGTTCATTACCTTCAGCAATATTGTACTACTGTTTATCATGTTGATGTTTTATGTTAATTGGTATCATTTTAGAAACTGGAAGTTAGATTCGAACCTGGAGGTTTCACTTGCTATTACACGGGTGTTTACAGAATCATATAGATGAAGAGATAATATGGAAACCATATGAGTCTTCGTCGAAACGAATGAAGGAGATAGAGAACGATGTACGAAACAGCTGCTTAACTGGTATGTAGATTAACCCTGTGATTAGGGTTTTCAGACTTCTGTGATTAGGGTTTATCGGAAGATCCAGTGGACGTTATGTGGTTAGGGTTTTCATAATTTATCTGAAGATCCACAGTTATCTGTCGACGTTATGTTGTTAGGGTTTTCATAATTTATCGGAAGGTCCACAGTTATCTATGGACGTTTTGTATGCAATTTTTGTTAAAACGAGCAAAAAATGAACTTGTCATTGTATCAGAGTACTCCATAAGTCCCTTGCAGTAGCATGCATTTCTTTAAGAAATTAAACGCAACAAATTTAATAAATTTGAAAAGAGTTCGATAAAATTTCCGGGCATAAGGTGAGTTCTACTAATCCTCTTATGCGTTGCCTCAATAATGATAATGCTACCCTTGTCTTCGTGACTGGCTTCGTTACTGCTCTTATGTGTTGCCTCAATAATGATAATGCTACCCTTGTCATTCAAATTCTCATCCATGTTACCTCCTTCTAGTTGGTATTAGGCATGCAATTTATTGGTTTATGAAAGAGAAGCAGCTCAGTCAAGTGGGAGTTGATACTTTGCAGAAGTAGAGACCAGTTCAGTCAACTTGGTGTTGGTATTGGGCAGAGGCAGTTGAGGTTGAGGCATAACAAGAGCATCTTATCAATCCATTTAAGGAAACAAATATGTCACTTCAACAAGGAATCATTCCTCCTCCTCAACCATCCGAGTCCAATGCACCATCTCTGCTTAATTTAGACTCAACATACCTAAAAAAATTCTTGAATAGAAACTTCATTTGAATTATACTTCATTTGAATTATACTTCATTGAAATGATAGAAACTTCATTTGAATCATACTTCATTTTTTTCTGGAATAGAAACTTCATTTGAATTATACTTCATTTAAATGATAGAAACTTCATTTGAATTATAGGTTAATCGTACCTAGATTGTATGAACCTGGTAATTATGCTTAGGCCCACTCAAAAATCTCTAACAAACTATTCACAAAATTTATTAAAACAATAGATGAGAAAAAGTAGTCATGCTTAGTATCTTTGTTTATATGCTGATCAGTGTTTTGCGACCTGCTGCAGAGTTTTCTTACAATTTTGATTTGCTCGGTTTGTTGTTGGGTGTATTAAATTTTCGTAACAGTCAAACATTGCAACGCCCAGAATCCAATCTTAAAATAAATAAAATTTTTCTAAAATCTCATTCCTGCCTTCATTTATGTCCAGCTAACATCAGGGTGTTGAGTAAATTCCCGGACTTTTCTCTCACTCAATTTGTTGTGGAAAGCAAATTTTAGCGATGTGGTTCCTTGGCCATCTGTCCATGTTCTTTGGCTTCGTCAAATATGGTTCCTTTGACTCATTTTCCATACAGCTAATTTACCTGAACCGACCTCAGGAAGAAACAGTCTCGGTGGAATGCACCAACCAGCTTGATCTGAATGGAAATAATAACTGCTGCTTTATTTCTCAGCTGAGAGAGTAAGTGATCCAATTAAAGAGGGGTACTCTTAGTTTCTACAGTTCACATAGATCCCCAATGTGCCTGTAATTCCATTCTTGAGAATTTAGTCTGTAGTAACTTAAGGATAGTTCATTTCATTTGTCTCGAGTCTTTATTAAACTTGAAAGTATTTTGAAGGTAAACAATGCTTGGACAGTACTGGATCAACTCAAGCGTGAGGTAATGTCCAGCCATTCATTCTATACAAATTTTCACATTGTTTTCTTTACTATAAAATGGCAGACCGCCATTTGAAATTCATCATATCATCAGAATGCCAAGTATCGGGCTGAGAATGCTCGGAGGATTCGCATGGAGCTACAAAACATTAGTGATAGCTCCCATAAAATTTACAATCAAACCAACACAAAAGAGAACACAGAGAGAACCCAGATAGCAACCAAAGCCAGCTTCAACCACGTCTCTGTGCCACGAAATTGGAACAGAGGAGGTTAACATTAGAGCAGAGTAGATTAATATTCAAGCGATAACTCAGCTGCACAAACTAAACTCATGTTCAAGGTTGGAAAAATCTTTCCAGGTTTTGGTGGTTGTTTTTAATAAAATGAATAGCATATTGGAGTGGAGATAATTCATATGGGATAAATCTTGAAACATTGCAGTGGAGTCCAAGTGGACTGGTGCGATTTATTCAATTGTTTTATTTGAAAGTTTCTTGTTTTACAGGAATTTGAATAGATAAATTGGAAAATTCAGAAAATATAGCGCTTGGAAATATGGTGAGTTATATCTGTTTACATTTTTTTTATGCAAATAGATAATCGAAGTTTGATGTCAAAATGAGGTTATTTCCATTGGTTGGCATGTGTCATCTAAAATAGAGATATTTGTAGAGGCTTTAATTTGCATACTAGCCTAGTCCAGGCGGCTCTCCTCCATCTAGATATCTATGGGTCTTATATATCCCTCTCCCACCGGAAGAACGCCAGCTCCTATCTACTTCGAAGCACACGCCCAATTACGAAACTCTTCCAGGACTATGCGGGACCCGGAGAAGGTAGGTTATACCTCCTTCCTCCCTCCTAACATGTTAAATGTAATGTAATGGAATATCAACTTCGCAGGAAACCCAAACCATCTTTTGTTCTTCAAAAGATAAAATAAAAAGCCCCAAATTTTAGAGAAAGAAAGAAAAACTTTTAATTTTTAAATTATTATTGGAATTTTCTGTTTCAATGATGGATGGATGAAATTGTAATTTTATATTGTTTGAATTTTAGTTTTAAATGTACAAATGTATTTAGTAACGGAAAAATCTCTGGAATTGTACAATCTCAACAATTAATATCTATCCAAGAATTTTTATCATTTTTTCAAAAAAAAAAAAAAAAAAAAAAAAAAAAAAAAAAAAAAAAACTCTATTTAAAAAAAAAAAAAAAAAAATCTAATATACATTAACATTCTATATTATTTCTTATTTTTTATATTTAAGTACATTAAATAAAAACCCATTCATCAATTATTCATTCCATTCTTACTCTTAAAAGTGGGTTGTGATTTGATTATATACATGATTTGAATTTCCATTAGTGAAAAGTAGTTTGAGATTTTAATCTTTATCCATAATTATTATATATAAATTCATTTTTAAATATCAAAACTAATAATAATAAGAATAAAATTATATAATTATTATGTTTACACTTTTTATTTAAAAAAAAAAACTCTCAATCTGTTTCGGCTTCTTGTTAGTGTTATATCCTATCCAAAAATTAGCAAGCTATTTTATTTTTTTTCAGTAGTCTAAATTTTCTAGGAAATTATTTTTTTAAGGTGATTTTTGTGGGGACATTTCCTCGTATTTAGGCAAGAAATTGTTAAATCCAGATTTGAGTGATTATTTATATAATCACTAGGGTTTTTCAACACAAACTAAGTGCATTCAAAGTGGATTTTAAACAACAAAAATAGTGATTTAAAACAGATTTATGTCCCCTAATTCCAAAAAAAAAAAAAAAAAAAAAAAAAAAACAATAAAATATTGAATAATTTACGAACAAATGTCAATGCCTATTTAATATAAAAGTTTTAAATAAAAATAAAATTCAAAGTATCCCAGTTACTCAAGGTAAGTCTCAAAGGTAATGATTAATGTTATGTGATTTTATTTCATTAGTTTCAATCCCAATTTTCACCACAGGATCTAATGCAAACATATTATGGATTATTCAAAATCACTAGAAATTGGCCACTTACAACTAATACTCATGGATTTGGGATTTCACATTGCTTGGTCTAGTTTGAAAAAATCCATTAATACAGATTTATTGTACAAGGCCAAAACCCATTGAAATGACAAATTATTGTAGATGTTTCATAATAACATAGGAAATTGATGACCTTTAGATTAGAGATTTGTAGTGTTCGCACTCATCAAATTTTTCTATTGTATATGGATTAGGAAAAACAAGGATTTGAGCTATTTAAGAAGAGGGCATGTATTGGGTCACATCCTTAAATGAAACCATTTTTGAAGTGGAAGTCACTCTAGGCCCCATCACTCCTCCACAAAGTTACAATGCCAAAATAAGAGATGAATCCTTGCAAATGTGATAATCAAACCACTGAGATACATCGAGAAATTGGACAATTACAACTAATACTCATGGATATGGATTTCACATTGCTTGGTCTAGTTTGAAAAAATCCATTAATACAGATTTATTGTACAAGGCCAAAACCCATTGAAATGACAAATTATTGTAGATGTTTCATAATAACATAGGAAATTGATGACCTTTAGATTAGAGATTTGTAGTGTTCGCACTCATCAAATTTTTCTAATGTATATGGATTAGGAAAAACAAGGATTTGAGCTATTTAAGAAGAGGGCATGTATTGGGTCACATCCTTAAATGAAACCATTTTTGAAGTGGAAATCACTCTAGGCCCCATCACTCATCCACAAAGTTACAGTGCCAAAATAAGAGATGAATCCTTACAAATGTGATAATCAAACCACTGAGATAAACTTAAATTGGCCGCATACAACTAATACTCATGCAGGGATTTTACATTGCTATTCAGCCTGAAAAAATCCATTAATATTGTGATTTCATTTTATTTACAAAACCCATTGAAATGACAAATTATTGTAGATGTTTCATAATAACGTAGGAAATTGATGACCTTTAGATTAGAGATTTGTAGTGTTCGCACTCATCAAATTTTTCTATTGTATATGGATTAGGAAAAACAAGGATTTGAGCTATTTAAGAAGAGGGCATGTATTGGGTCACATCCTTAAATGAAACCATTTTTTGAAGTGGAAGTCACCCAGGCCCCATCACTCCACAAAGCTACAATGCTAAAATAAGAGATGAAACTCTTTGCAAATGTGATAATCTCAAACCAATTGAGAGAAAACTGCAAATTCACAAGCTACAACTAATACTCATGGATATGGATTTTACATTGCTTGGTCTAGTTTGAAAAAATCCATTAATACAGATTTATTGTACAAGGCCAAAACCCATTGAAATGACAAATTATTGTAGATGTTTCATAATAACGTAGGAAATTGATGACCTTTAGATTAGAGATTTGTAGTGTTCGCACTCATCAAATTTTTCTATTGTATATGGATTAGGAAAAACAAGGATTTGAGCTATTTAAGAAGAGGGCGTGTATTGGGTCACATCCTTAAATGAAACCATTTTTGAAGTGGAAGTCACTCTAGGCCCATCACTCCTCCACAAAGTTACAATGCCAAAATAAGAGATGAATCCTTACAAATGTGATAATCAAACCACTGAGATAAACCATTGTTGTAAATAAAATATTTTTGAGCTATAAGAATCCCTCAATTATTCTCCATTTTACACTTAACTTATACCACATAATCAATAGCATTTCTACAACCAATTGTTGAGCAAACATTTCATCAAACACTTAGCCTATCATTCATGACTAAACCCTTTATATGGGAAGCTTTGGAAACTACATTGTCGTCATCTTTGGCTTTGTTACCTTTCTAGTGTTGAAATCTAGAGAGTTTGGGGTTTCATATTCCATAGCATTAGTAGTATTGTTTTCAATGGGAAGGGCATATTCGTTTTAATTTTTTCCCTCGGTAGGAATTGAAACCTCGACCCTAGTAGGATTATATAGAATGGTGCTTTTCACAGGGTCCATATTCGTCCAATAAAGAAGCCACAATGATCTTGCCCTTATATGGTTGTTGTGAACTTTTTCTCTTTTTTATTTGTCATCATCAAACAATGATGATAACTTTCTTAAAAAATTTCCCTTCATTGATAATATCAAATACTCCCAACAAATTATTTTCTATGAACCTTATATTCACTTATTTCATTTGTTGGAATCAAAGTCAATTTCCATTAAAAGGACTAATTTTGGTGGGTTAGGGTTTAGCAATTAGGGGGATCTAAGTTAGTTGTTAATGGGTTAGTGAGTTAGTTGTTAATGCTAATGTGTTAGTGGTTAGGAGTTAGGGGTTTGTACATTACCTGTGTCATAATAGTGGGATGAGAGAAGTGTACAAGATTAATGAGTTAGGGACTAGTGGATTACTGATTAGTTGGAGTTATTAGCTTATCAATTTAGGGTGAGTGTTAAGTGGCTTGGTGGATTAGAAGTTAATACATAAATTTGATAGGGGTTAGGGAAATGGTGTATTAGGATTGTGTTGTCTCACAAAATGAATAAAGAAATGATAATTTTTTCATCTAAATATTCTCCCTTTTGATATGTACCTGTTCTATGATTTTTACTATGATTCTTGTTTATTGAAAATTTTACCCAATAATTTATAACATTATTATTATAGGAATCAAAGTAAATAAGTATATAATGAATCATAAGGATGAAAGTAATGGATTTAAAAAATAATAATAATAAAAAAATATTTTATACACTTAAAATCCACGTTATTTTTATTTTTAACATTACTTTTTCAATCATAAAAGCTACAAAGTTTATATTTCTAAAAACAATATGACAAAATTAAAACATCGTATAGATGGAGTTGAGAGCTCTTGTGATTTTGGAAAGATTATCTATCCTAGCCACATTTATTGGTCATCTAATTAATGATAATGTCCCTCATATATCAGGGTGCGGGTGCGGGTGGGGGGATATAATATGAAAAACATAATAGGTGGGGGGAGATAATATATAAAACATAATATTATCTCTCGCCACCCCCACCCTCACCCTCATATAATATATTTTTCATATTATCTCCCCCCATCCCCACCCTCATATATGATATGAGGGTGGGACTGGAGGGAGATAATATGAAAAACATAGGGTTGGAGTGGGGGGAGATAATATGCAAAATATTTGCATAGGGTGGGGATGGGGGGAGATAATATGAAAAATATATTATATTTTGCATATTATCTCCCTCCACCCCAACCCTCATAATTAGTATTATGTTTTATATATTATCTCCCCCCACCTTCATAATTAGATATTATATTTTTCATATTATCTCCCTCCACCACCACCCCCACCCCCACCCTCACCCTCATAATTAGATAATGTCAAAACTAATGACCCACTATGACCTACTATTGTGATTTGGCTTTAGGGCCCTAGATTGTCCATGATAAGGCTAGTGGGGTCCAAATAAACACCCTACTACATGATATCACTTTTTAAGTAATTTATGTTGAAGTGCCTAACAATAAGAGAAAATGTGTCATTGAAGTTTCCTTGCAACTTTTTCTCGAATATTTTTCATGGTGTAATGAGAATCTTGTTGATAAAATTAATATTGAAATTCAATTTAATAAATATTAGTTAGATTATGATGGTTCGATGCATCGAACCCTATTAGGTTACATTGTAGGCAGATTCCCCACATAATATATTATTATGGTTTGGTTTAAATAATATTGGGATCCCTATGGCTAGGTTTGCATGGCCACCTAAATCTTGACAAAATGAATTTTCAAGTTTTCCTTCAAGAAGGAAAAACATGTTTCTCAGGTGGTCATGCATGAATCCTAGGTGTGTTTCCATACCTAGGTGGCATTGTCATAATGATATAATTTTTTTTAACTATTAGAGTCTTTTAATCTTCATTGTCTCATATAGTTTGAATTCCCAAGCATATTGATGCAATTTTGAGACTTTCTTTAGTGCATATTGACTCCCCTAGGGAGATTTATTTTCCACAAACTTGATATTTTTGTTAACCCTTACCCTTGTAATCATGTTTTCACTAGGTTTAACCTATCTTATCACTTGAGAGAAAAAATTTGCATTAAGGTCATCCCTATGTTATCACTAGGTTTAACCTATCTTATCACTTTTCATTAGGTTTAACCTATCTTATCACTTGTGGCCATAGGTAGTAATACAACTACCTTGAGTTTCGTTGATGTGGTCTCATCCTCTTTATCGCAAGAGATGAGAAGGAAGAACATGGAAGGAAAGAGCACAGATGCATTATCTGCAAGAGGATGCTCCCGGGATAGAAATAGATCTAAGTCCTAAAGTGGAATATCTAAGTCCTAAAGTGGGAGATCTAAGTCTAAGGGTAGATTTAAATCTCCTGAAAAGTTTGTAAAGGTATGTTGGACATGTGGAAAACAAGGGCACTTCAAGAAGCAATGTAGATCCAAAAGCATTGGGAAAGTGAAGGGACCTGAAGGTGCTCCCTCTATAGAAGAAAAGAACTCCAAGGAAGGAGGGGATGTGTACTTGGATTCTTCAAGAACACATGCAGATCATGAGGTATGGTTGGTCGAATCGGGTGCATCCTTTCATATGACTTCCCACAGGTTGTGGTTCTATGAATATGAAAAGTATGATGGAGGTAATGTTTTCTTAGGTGATGAGTCGACAACCAGAATCATAGGAAGAGGAAAATTCAAGTTGAGGCTCAGATGGAAGGATTAGAACACTTCCTGGTGTTCTGCACATCACATAATTGGCTAGAAATTTGATTTTTGTAAGCAAAATGGATGATGCAGGGGTAAAAATGGTATTTGAAAAAGAAACCTATAGGATGGTTCAAGGAGAAATGGTGTTGTTGAAGGGAGTTCAGATTGGAACTCTATATAAGTTGCAAGGAAGAACTATTAGTAATGGGTGTAATAATTCCATTGCTCCTAATATTGGAGTAGAAGAAGAAAAAACTCCTACATTCTCTGGAGAAAAGTTTATGTTGTGGCATCAAAGACTGGGGCATATCGGAGAGAAGGACCTTCGACTACTATATGGTAAAGGTATGGTTGAAGGTATGTCTAACTGCTCTCTGGATTTTGATTTCTATGAACATTGTGTATATGGGAAGCGGAATCGGGTAAGATTCCCTTCTAGTGCAACAAGGGCAGAAGGAATTTTACAACTAGTTCATAGTGATGTGTTTGGACTTATGCCAGTTCCATCATTGGGAAAATTTGTGTACTATGTTTCATTTATAGATGAATTCTCAAGGAATACTTGTATATATTTCCCCAAGAATAAATCTGAAGTATTTGACATGTTTAAAGAGTTTAAGGCTCTTGTTGAGAATCAAATAGAGAAAAGAATTAAGGTGTTGAGGATAGATAATGGTGGAGAGTTCTGCAGGAATGAATTTGAAGAGTTATGTAAGAAGTGTGGTATAGCAAGGTAGAAGACTACTCCATATACACCTCAACAAATGGAGTTGCAGAAAGGATGAACATGACGTTGATGGAAAAAATAAAGGTGCATTCTCAGTGGTGTCGAGTTAGGGAAAGAATTCTAGGCAGAGGTAGTGGGTATTGCATGTTACCTTGTCAACAAATCACCCTTATAAACACTAGATGACAAGACTCCACAAGAGGTATGGACTGGTAAGAAACCTTCTGTCACACTTCTCAAGGTATTTGGTTGTAAGGCCTATGTTCATGTTCCAAAGGAAAACAAGAGTAAGCTAGATATGAAGGCTGAAAATTATATATTTATTAGGTATAAATACGGTCTCAAAGTTTATAAGCTTTGGAACCCAAAAACTAAGAAGGTTGTGTAAAACCGAGATGTGGTATTTAGAGAAATGAAGGATGTTGTCAAACATGAATTCCTACCAAGTAAGGAAGAACAAGAGAAAATATATTTTGAGACAAAGGATGATGAATCAAACTCTACAGAAGAACAAGAATCAAAAGAAGAAGATCCACATACTCTAGTATTGAGGATATTGGTGCAGGAAAAAAGAGCTACCAAAAAGGTATACTCCATATGATTTTCGTTCAAATTTTTCTTTGTCTATTATTGATGATGATATTAGAACTGTTAGGGAGGTAGTGGATTTAGAGGATGGAAAACTTTGGAAAAGGGCCATGGTTTAAGAAATGGCAGCCTTGGATAAGAATGAAGCTTGGGATCTAATGGAGTTGCCAAGTTGAAGAAATTCCATTGGAATCAAATGGGTATTTAAAAGGAAGTTGAATGCATAAGACAAAGTGGAGAAACACAAAGATCGATTAGTAGCAAAGGGTTATTCTAGGTTGAGGGAATTGATTTTGGTGAGATTTTTTCTCTTGTTTTCAAGTTAACTTCTATTAGATTTATGTTATCTGTTGTTGTTGTGTTTGATTTTGAAGTAGAACAGATGGATGTGAAGAAAACATTACTACATGGGGATATGGAAGAAGAAATCTATATGACGCATCCAGAAGGATGTGTTGTGAAGGGAAAGAAGGATCTAGTATGAAAGATGAAAAAGTCCTTGTATGGTTTAAAACAATCACTAAGGATGTGGTATCAAAAATTTGGTACTTATATTCTAGGACTTGACTTCACAAGAAGCAAAGAGGATCATTGTGTGTATTTTAAATTAATTCATGGTCATTTGATTTATTTAGTATTGTATGTGGATGACATGTTTGTGATAGGAATCAAGGATATTATACATGATGTGAAAAATGAGTTGTCCTCTAAATTTGACATGAAGGATCTTGGTACTGGAAATTTCATTTTTGGCATGGAAATTAAAAGAGATCAGAAAAATAGGAAGCTCTATTTAAATCGGAGAAAATATGTCGAGACAATATTGCATAGGTTTAATATGCAGGAATGTAAATTGATCATGGTCTCGATTTCTGTAGGTGTAAATTTATCTTTGGATCAGTGTCCCAGGCCATAATAAGAGGAGGAGGACATGTATCGTGTTCCGTATCTGAGTGTGGTTGGTAGATTCATGTACGAAATGGTCTGTACTAGACCGTACATTGCACATGCAGTGGGAGTTTTGAGCAGGTATATGTCAAAACCAGGGAAGGAGCATTGGACAACATTAAAGAGGGTTTTCAAGTATTTGTGTGGCATTGTTAGCCATGGATTGTGCTATCAAGGAAGACTAGGATTGGATAGAGTATTGGACCTACACAACTTTGTGGGTGAAAATTGGGATAGAGATCTGGATCATAGGAGATCTACAAGAGAGTATGTGTTTAACCTATTTGGAGGAGAAATCAGTTAGATGAGAAAAATATAGTCTGTAGCGGCACTTTCAACTACAGAAGATGAATACATGGAAACCACTCATGCAAGAAAGGAAGTAGTATGGTTACAAATATTGTTTTCGTATATTGGGTTGGTACAACAAGTTGTAAAGATGTATTGTGATAGTCAGAGTGCAATTTTTTTGGTGAAGAAATCGACTTATCATTCAAAGACAAAGCATATTGATGTTCAATATCCCTTTGTGAGAGACATGGTTGAAGAAAAGAAGGTGTTTTTGATGAAGGTGGACACTTTGAAGAACTGTTGGCCCTTGACTAAGTTTTGGGATATTGTTGGTCATATTGACCTATTTTGGGACTTCAATAGCCTGTCGAAGACAAAGAAGAGATCATGGAATCTTGGCCCCTTTTTGGGTCCTTTTTGGGATTTGGGAATATGTAATGGGAATGGGATGTCATCCCATGGGTTTACCCATGTTTAGGCCTATTTTTTTAAGTATAAATAGATGTCTAGGAAACGTAAGGAAAGGAGAGAAAATGGGCATCTATGTGATGTAAGGTCAATAAGCTAAGCTCCAAGTGCAGGTATGATTTGTAGATGGTCTATACATATTGTAAGAAACTATAGAGCTAAGTGCTAGGGGTTGCAACATACTGTGAAAGGCTTTGTGCTAGACCTAGCTCGAGGAAGGAGGATTTGGCGAGGTGCACGCAGATCTCCTATCCTATGCAGAGTAGGGTTTTTGTGGCTCTGCGCATGTAGATGACTGATTGAAGATAATAAAGAAGAAGAGTTAGTGGACATAGCCCTAGGGTGGGGGTGAACCATGTAAATATTGTGTTATTCTGCTCTGTGTGATGTTCTGATGTATCTATGTGTTATTGGCTAAGTGCTTGATATAGATAGATAGATAGATCGGTTTATGCTTTGTGCTTATGATGAATCTAGATGTTAGATATGATATAATTGAATGTGATTAGTGCTTGAATCTGCCATATCTTATCCATTTATATATGCTAAGTGCTTAAATACATTAGATCAGGGTGAATGTTGTGATGCTTTGTTTTCTCTGTGGAGTAGATATTGGTTTAATAATGACGAACTAACAGTGCTAAGTGATCTATTAAGTATTATAATCATAGATCCATGTCCCATCTAAGGTTACAGACTCCTGAGTCCTGCAACCACCCCTTCCTCTACCTCAGGTGAGACTTCATATGCTTCGCAGGTGTTGCCGAAAGGGCTGGTAGTTAGGGTTTTTTTGGTGCGTTGTTGTAGCATTGAACCTCAGGTCTGCCCCTGTGCCAACAAATGGTTCTATTGCTGGAACCTGAAACTGTGATTGTTGGGAACTGAGGAAGAAGAAGCTTTGTGAAAAGATCCAACCTGACATTGTGGAAGCTCTGAGCGTAGATCTTTTTCTCCAGTGCACAGTACTCTACTTAGTTTGACAAGCTCTGTGCTAAGGAAAAGAATTTTGATCTGAAGAAAAAAGGTAAGATCTGAAAGCTTCGTGCTCCGAAAAAGGTAAAAGTGAGACTTTTTTATTAAAAGAGGTAATATCTGAAAGCTTCATGCTCTAAAAAAGGAAAAGTGAGACTTTTTTATTAAAAGAGGTAAGATCTGAAAGCTTTGTGCTCTATAGAAGTAAAATAAGTAGAATTTTTTGTTTCGACGGTATGGATCTAGGTATGTTTGATAGATTATATACTGGCTTGAAAACTAGGGTATTAATAGATGAAAGAAGATTTGGTATGAGTAGATTTGATAAGAATAGTGAAAAATATGTTATACCTATGCATAGAAAGAATGTTTGGACTAATAAGTGTATGCAGGACCCTAGAAAGAAATGTTTGCAAGTTATCTACCATGATCCTAGTGCACAGTACAAGAAAGGTTGGGGATCATTTAAAAGAAAGAGAGGATTAACCCTCTGTTACAGTTGCAGAAAACCAGGACATCTTGCTAAGGAATGCCCTAGGAGAAGACCTAGTTGTCTTTGTTGTAAAGCTATGAACCATGGAGTACTGGATTTCCCTAGAATGATCGCTAATCTTGAAGAAATGAACATGAGACAAGAAAATCCTAAGGCAGATCCATAAACTAAGACTATGGCAGAACCTAAGAAAGAATCAGAAAAAATATTGCTACATATGAAAGAAACCCTAAATGACCACCGACATGTCAAATTATCAGAGATCTTCGACATTTATGGACAGACAGCTCGCCATCCAACCATTGGGATTGTTTCATAATGGACAGAAAAAAGTTAATGAAGGCTTGATACACATTGCAAGTGACCCGTTACCAAGTTACTTATTTATCCCGTCATGCCATGCACCGAGAACACTTTTTCCAATCATGAATTTGAGATCGCGGACTTGTTGATTTTACACCATGGTCATTGTGCTATTTCCCTCTATCCTATTGCAGTTTCTAAGTTACCCTCCAAACCCGATATTGTTAACCCCGAGTGTGTATGTCGAAAGAGTTGAGCGCTGCAGAGAAAGTTGTTGAAGAATTTCTAATCAACCTCATGACTAAAAGAGTCATGTCGATGTCTACAGGTTTACAAGCATCGTTGATGAGAGGACTCCAGCCTTTCTGTCCACTGCTCACCGAGTTGAACCATCTCAGCCATCAGATGAAAAGAAAACCAAGCACAGGGATGATCTAGAAAATGCCAAATTGATCCCGAGTATATTACCCACCTATATTCCACCTCTGAGTGGTGCAGTAAATTGAAATAGTGTGCCCATATATTTTGAATACACCTTGGTTACGGTGTACCTCCTGAAGGGGATACACGTAGTTCGAGCAGACCAAGATAAGATTGCGGCGTTGAAGTTTACCAACTTCAACCTTAGAGATCGCAAAGTCTATAACATGCTCACCCCACATAAGTACCCAACCATAAATAAGGGGAAGAATTCAAAGATAATCCCCCAATCATGGACTATCAACCTCGCGTAGTCCACCCTGCTGAACATCATGAAGATTCCTCACTTTAGATGACACCAGGAGGTTAATGCATGTGTCAAGATATTGTTGTCTTGTTACCATGGTGGTTATTTGTGTATAAAACTCTGTATAACAGTTGATCTAACACTGATCAATTAGATCATAGGCCTGAGTATGCAAGGACCTAATCCACGGGATTTTTACCCCAGAAAATCCATGGATCGCACTCTAGCACAGAAGATCAAGGATACTTATGGCGATGTCAAGAAGGGCACGCAAGGATACAAGGTAGCTTCTATCCAGAGTGGCGCAATGTGCCTCACCTATCAATTGATTGCAGGGAAGTTAGTATGAAAGAACCAACCTACCCAAGTCATTGGTTTTGTAGTTGACCTCGCAGGGAAGTGCGTAGAAGGCCTTCAGATGAACTAGGTGAAGTACCTGGTGAACCAGTTGGAACTCGACTACAGAGAAGCACAAGATCAAGGATATGAATTTCATTTCAGCTGGCTCTTGATCCTTATAGATTTTATTTCCTGGGAGATGTCGAAAGGTACGACCTTCTCGGACATTGAGCCTTTTGAACTGTTGGTCATGAAGTTCATTACAATGTGGTACTCAAGCAACATGAATAAATAGTAGTAGTCAAATGATTTATTTCATACCTACTACAATTAGCTAAAGATAGCCATACAGTCGAAGCCTCGCATGACCCTGAACACTCTACACCGGTTCTGGCCTTTGATGAAGTTCAGCATGGATCAACATTTTATTTACATCACAGCGCATCGATGAACACAAGAAACAACTTAAATCCTACTATAAGCTGACGGAGGAGGACTTGGAAGAGATCACAAAGGACTAGTCAGCGGACCTCCTTATTCCAACAGACCCTGCGGAGATATCTGACATCAATGGCCCAGAAACTGCGCAGGATACACCCAGACCTAGCATAACAAAGAAGACCGAAGAGGTCCAAGATATAGATAGCACATCTGTAAATACTGTTTCCATATCACCAGAGCAAGGAGGTGATGGCAAAGAGTTGAATGAAAAAGAAGTCGAACATAAGCAAGAAGACGAGGTCGATCCCATGAAGAAGAGGAAAGGTTCACCTCCAAAACCTTCCTCCTGAAAGAAATCAAAGGCCACCATGACCAATATGTAGATCATTCTCACCTCCGATGACTTTGACTTCCTCATAGCAGCCCTGCAAGATGCTTCATTGGAAATAGCAGAGAAACAAGAAGCAAAGCAAGAGGAGATGTATGATTGAATTGAGACTAAACTCTAAGGGGAAGCAGGCCCTACAGTCCAGTCGCATTGATCTAGGTGGATATTGGTGGCCACCCACCTATTCCACTTGGACCCCCACCATTTCTTCTTTCAGTTTCAGTTTTTGCATAGTTTACTATTTTTAGCAGTTTTTTCGGGTCCTGAACTTCCGGGGCCATTTTGAGGCCCTAAACGATTTTTTTTTGGGTATGTTGTTGTCACAAAACAGCATCTAACAATGCTGTTTTTTATCGATCATTGTAGGCCTCGGATAGATCTTTCCAACGAGCTATCATACGCCTAAAACGGAGATCGTATGCAAAAGT
>SNQJ01S0182217.1:4989-19162 GCA_010110895.2 Picea sitchensis | reverse complement strand
GATATATACTTGCACCTTTGGCAGATAGTGTAGAATACCTTAGCTTACAGTAGCAACATTCCTAATATGTTGATGTCTTTCATTGGACTAGTACCTATATGACTTCAGTGATCCTGGGAGATCAAATTGTACTCCATGGTATATAGATATCTTCAAATTGATTTTGAGACTGGATTCCATTGTGCCTTGTTCGTGACAATGAGAACCTATGGCATATGTTCTCTTTATATTGTCTATGAATGGCCATGAAAATATTTTTGATATATTTCCACATGGATCTGCAGTGTAATTCAGATTGGAAACCATGTGTACAAAGTCATTATGAATTGTAATATTCTCATGAGTAAATAGTACTTCTAGTTGAGTCTCCATTAGTCCACTTATGGGAATTATAATGTGTTTCGTCCATCACAGATACTCCTTTGACTTCACCAATTACGGGGCATATGTTACAGCAAATTTTTCCTCACCCCATGCAACTTTCTTGGATGGCCTTTCCATTTCCCTATGCATACTTGAAGTCCCCTTTTGTACCTTCTAGAGCCAAAAAAGTATATTTTTCCACATACATGCGACCTAGCAGTTATAGAACAAGTTCCACATACATGCTTACTCCAGCGCTTATAGAACAAGAATATAATGATCTTTCTCTCCATTACAACCCACATACATTGGGTTTGGTGCTCAAAATTAAAATAATGTTTGAAGCTTCCATGCCATGTCATGAGATCCACGATCCTTGACCTTCCATATAATCGAAAACACTCTTGTTGGGCCTTTAGTTTTGGTTAGAAGTTGCGCAAGGAAGACTATAGTCCCAACTTTGGTCAAACACAAGTTGTGTAAGCCATAGAGGAGTTGGAAAGTAGCGCAAGCAAGGAAACATAAATGACTGGAAAGAGGGCAGTGCAATGCCAACAAGGCAAAAGAAGTTGCAATAGAACAAGAACAAGAAAGCATGTGAAGTCTAAATCCAGAAAATCCCAATAATCCTATATATATGATATGTATATGATTGTAAAGGGTTAGTTGGTATAGCTAATATAGATGGGTAGATGGCATAGAGGGTGTAGACAAATTATCATTTACTCCATGTAGGTTCTGTGATTGTAATTCGTATCCATTTTGGGAAAAGGGTAGATAGAGGTCTGAGAAATGAGTCTAGAGCCAGAAAGATTGTAACAAAGTAATAACTTGTATCTGTCAAATTGTATCTAAGAATATCTTTTGATAATCTATATGGAAGGACCTGAATTTTGAAATATTTTGTGTAATTATTAGTTTATGATTATGAATCATCTCTTTATTTCATACTTATGTAATACACCAAGGACGAGCCATGGTTTCTTTATGAATTGTAAAACACTTTGTAGGTTGATGAGTCGAGCAATTATAAGCTAGTAGGCTTATGTGTTAGTAGGCCAGAGAACCTAAAAGTTAAAGGTCAGGAGCATGTTTTGTACATGTAAATATTCATGTTATCAATAAAACAACATTGTTGTGTGTAGACCGGCCACAAAGAAAAGAAGGATGGGAACTTAGTCCTAAAGTTGCACTTGACTGTGACAGTGGCAAGCTAGGGCATCATCGCTTGGCTGCAAAATGTTTTTGAGGGTTTTATGGTTTGCTCTTTTGAATAAGGTGGTTGAAAATGGTCAAGGTAACAAAATAAAATGAGAAAATCAATAAGAACATAAATATCCCATTGATCACAGCAAATGAAGTCAGCATAGATGGATTAAACAACAAGGAGGGAAAAGATAAAGTGAAGTTTTCAATTTGTCAATCTCACAATAAATTCTTATCTCAAAGTATCATTAAGAAATAAGACCATCTACCTGAAATCAAAACTGGAAAATAATCACCACAACAAATTATTTACCGTATTAATCAATAATCAAGAAAACAAATGCATTGCATTTTGAATAATGAGATCAAGCATGAAGAAAGAAAACAGAGTATAAAAGAGTGTCTAACCATCCATATGCCTTTCTATTAAGTGTCAAATAAAATAATAATTCCTTACAAGGAGTTTCATAATAAGTCCTTTGGATCTCCAATTTTTCTACCTCTAACTTCTCATTCTACATAGTTTATATAGAAACAATACATAATTATCAAGATCCAAAAAGAATGGATCTGAAAACCTCCTCACCTATATTTAGTTTCTTGTTTCAAATAATCAAGGAGAATATCCAATCTGATATCCAATTCAAATTGATGAGGTGGTTTTCAGATCAAGAACATGAGATTTTCGTGAAAAACACCCAGTAAATTCCTAAAAAATGTGGTCCAACAATATCTTCAGATTCCAATGGTGATAGTTTTGTAAAAATTGAGAGAATTTTTGTGAAGGAACTGCCCCATCAAAACCCTTTTTAAAAAATTATCACCATATGTTCTCCAACCTCCCAAAATTACCACCGGGACCAAAAACAAGAAATTATTTATTATGAAATATCAAAAAAATAGGCCCCAAAGATCATCTTGACCCTTAAAATGTTATTGTTGTGTAAAAACCAAGAGAGGCTTTTGTCAAAGACATATTAAAAAACAAAAAAAAAAAAAATTTGGTTTCAACAAATTCATCTCCGCTGTTCTCAACCTCTTGAAGAAAAAGACTAAAACAGTAAAAATAAAGAGTATTTCATGTAGCTTTATCAGAAAAATAGGCCTCAAGATCAATTCGAAGACCAAAATGTGATTGTTGTGTAAAAAAAGAGAGGTTTTTTTGAAGGCATGTTCCAACAAAAACCTCTTTGGGTTTCAACAAATTCATCTCCACTGACCGGCAACCTCTCAAGAAAAGACTAAAATAGGTAAAAATAACACAGTATTTCTTGTAGCTTTATCAAAAAATTAAGCCTCAAAGATCAATTCAAATCTCTTAAATGTGATTGTTGTGTAAAAATCGAGAGATTTTTTGCTATGGGCATGTTACCAACAAAAATGTCTTTTGTTTCAACAAATTCTCTCCATTGTTCTCAGAACCTCTTTTGAAGATAAAGACTAAAACATGTAAAAAATAGAGTATTTCATGTAGCTTTTCTAGTTCTGCAAAATAATAGCCTTTGTCATCAAAAAAACACTGCTTCAACTTTTGATGATATGGTGGTTTCTCTCATTATAGGTTCATAGAATACCGAAAGGAATATTTTTTCCTTTTCTTTGTGGTCTTCCCAAGTTTTTTTTTTTTTTCCTGTGTAATGGAAGCCTTCTACTTTTCTCTTTGATAGAAAAAAAATAAATAATTGTGATAATTCTTTTCTCGTGTGGCTTCCTTCTTCCCTTGTCTCTTTCTTTGTTTTCTTGGCTATGGATCGGGATTTAGGGATTGAATATGCCAAGTTCCAGTTTCTTTATGAATTATGATCAAGACAAAGATGCCACCTTTTGTCTAATCCAAATTGCGGAAAACTCGCCTTCTCCAATTCGGATTTTGCTTATCCGGAAGTAGGAATTGATTGACAAAATTTGTAACCACATGATATTTATTCCACCATATTTCTCCTCCAACCACCAATATGCAAGCTTTAGCAATTTTTTTTCACAAGCATTAGCATCTCCCAATCTCCACCTCGCGACTATCAAATTCAAGCAAACTCCATGGAGACCACCATCGCGAACCTTGAAAGTGGTAAGGGAATTCAAACTACTCCAAGATCTCCAACCTGGTGACATCTAAGGATAATATTCCGGAGGATTTCACACCCTCTAGTTCTAATATGACTCACCCTTCCCTCTAGCACCATCAAAACAAAATGCTATAACTAGCACGATTCTGATTCCGAATTTGCCACCTGCAATCTGTTATTTTATAATTGTTCTTCTGAGCAAATATATGTGCCTAAAATTTAGCAAAATTAGACATAGAATGACTGGTTCAATATAATGATTGTTGAGAATTGGACGATTTTAAATGAGTCCTTTATGTAATGGTTATCCGAACATGTAACGGTTTGAATCACAAAATGATTCCAAAGATATTGTGGGGACACATAACTCAAACCATGATCCGTCATCATAACGTAAATCGGGTGACGAAAGTGGCTATCACGATTATTTGTGCTATGGGAATAAGGCTATTCTTGTAGTGTTATTAATGACTTAGCAAAATTTAAATTTGTAGCCCAATCGTGCATATAAATTGACACATCATTTAAACCATGTCTTACAACTCCAAACTTAAATAAATTATTCAAAAAGCTAAAATGTGAAACATAACAAACTCAAAACAAAGAAAAACCGCCGAAAGAAAATAGTGAAGTGTGGTAGGGTTTAGGATTAGAGTTTCTCACTAAATCAAAAGCAAAATTAGAGACTAACAGAAATAAGCCCACCAGGGTCAGTAAGGGAGAGGGGTTCAGAGGTTTGAAAGAGGGGCTAAGCCTAAGGGCTTAAGTCCAAGAGGTACTAATAATTTATTAGTATTATTTCAAAGGTTGTTTAAAAAATATATGTTTTTATCTTAAGTTCTCAACAGTGACTTCCAAAGGGAAACGAAGTGCTTCCTGTTTACGTGTCGAATTCTAAGAACACGCAAGATTTCAAGGGGACACAAGAACTCACACACCGCCTCAAGCACTCCACCGTGAACTCACACGATAGAAAGCTCGGCCAATGCAATGCCGATTTTGGCTCATGCTTTCATCATTTTGGATATGCTAGACCAGCTTGCCCCCTGCCTCTCCCTCATGAGTTCACTTCAATCGAAAGCAAGTCTGTCACCAAATTTCACCAATGCTAAACTGCGGACCATTTTGCACCTTTGTAATTGAGTCATCCCTTGCCTTACCCGAATTGGAAATTGTGGTCGAAGAAGCAGGTTGTCGGGCCTATGAGCAAATCTCTCTCCAGTTGAGAGAGGTTGTTGTGGATTGAAGAAGCAGATTGTCAAGCCTGTGAGAAACTCTCTCCAGGTGAGAGAGTGTGGTGAGGAGGTGATTTCTCCTGGAAGTAGTCCCGTAGTTGCTAACAGAGCTATGAGAATTACGGTCCGGCCTATTGTTGAAGCCCAAGGTAAAGGAGGTGGAGCAACCGATGGACCATGTGACAGTGAAGGTGTATACTCTTGGAGTGGGACAGGCATGTGGGGAATGAGCGTGTGTGATCAGTGGGCATAAGTGACTCCTGGGAGAGAATCCTTCCTCTTAAACTATGTCACTTTACTATTGACCTTGCCTATCCTAGGAATCCCTTGTCCGGTGGAGTTTAGTCACAGCTCGGGGGTGACATATTGATGAGAGTGATTAGCAGTGTGGTCTAAGGCTGGGAGGTTCATGGAAGGTCTACACGTAGTTGGTGGTTTTTACCCCAGTTAAAGTATAAGTATCATTTACGTGCTTAATTATATATTGTATGCATGTTTGTGAATCTTGAATGTTATCATGTATTCTGTTGCATGTATGAATTACTGTTAATTCCATTTGATTATGTATGGTAGCAGTAACTCTCTGTTATTTGATTTAAATTCATTAAATATGAATGTTATATATATACGTATGTCATAATAGTGATGTTCTCCAGTCTGTTGTTGGCTGGGGATATTACAAATTGGTATCAGAGCTATTTTGTTGAAGACAAGGTGTTTTGGGTAGCGTTTCCTGGTAGAGGTGTGTTGGTGGTTGTTACAAATTGGTATCAAAGCCAATGTTTCAACACTAAGCCTGGAAGGGCCATGTTAGTGGAATTCAAATCAAAGGTTTCAGAAAATAATTGTTGTCGAAATGGACAAAATTCAAGTTCGGAACCTGGATGGGTTGGATAAGTGGGCATGAGAACCAAGGTTTCAAGTGGAAATTGTGTCAAGAGGAGCCAATTTCGAACCTCAGAAAATTCCTAAGTGACAATAGGCTACCTTGGTCGTGTTAAAAAGCTCAAGAGGTGTAGTGATATTATAAAACCATGATAGACGTGGTATTGGGTCGTGGAGTAATGTGGGTCTTAGGATCTGTTCAAGAGAAGGGAAATCCTTCACGACTATCAGATCTGGAGAAAGTGCAGGAGGGTTAACCTGGAAATCCTTCGTACTTTGCGACTTTGGTGAGGTTAGATGAAAAAAAAATTGAAGCCTGAAGCTCCGAAGCAAAAGAGCAGATGTAGTGGGGCAGGATGATGTCTCCAAGGGTGACATGGACCTTCCTACCCGGAGGTAAAGAAGTCTGGAAATTTGGAATCCGTGAGACTAGAAGGAAGCAGACGTAAAAAATTCTGAAACCCAAAATTCTGAAGTAACAAGGCATGATGATGTCATCGGGAATGATGTCGACACATGGGATGTGTGCCACGTGTCAGTGAGTTTTGGACCTGCCAAATATTGAAATGTCACTAAGAAGGTGACATATGTCACCTGTCTGAGTGGGCCACGTGTCCTTTATGATGTTTCACCACGTGGACCTCCTCTCGAGTATGGATGGTGGGGGGCCCCCAGTGAACGCATGATGCCATTTGTGAAGTCTGGAGACTTGACACTCTAGAAGAATGTTACATAATTAAATGAAAGGACGAACTTTCAAAAGTTTCATAATGTCGAGGTGACGAGACGTAATAATGTCACCAAAGGTGACATGGAAGTGTTCGTAGATTAACGGTTTGGGGCATTGGGGGTGTGCGGGTGTGAAATCCTCTGAAGTCCCAAAGATATGAAGCTCTGAAGTCCTGGAGCTCAGATGCATGAATTTCCACAGTGGGTGTCAGCCATTGGATGATGAGTAGTCGTGGACTATTGATCCACCCTACTTCACGAGTTCGTTAATTTGGAACTTTGAGAGACTGTTGAGATGTGATTTGAAAAAATTTGAAGCCGTATGTCTGAGGTCCTGAGTAAGCACCTATCGATCTATATATTGGCCATAGCATGTGGTCGCGTGGGTTGGGGGCTAAGAAAAAGTGTCTAGTGCTTAAACAATTGGTGTAGAGCAAAGCAAAACTCAGAAAGAAAAGATCAACGAGGATTCCTAATTGGTCAAGAATCGCATAGAAGGGAATTTGAAAGTTTCTTTACATCAGATTGGCTTATGAATACTGTGGAATTTGTTAAGGATTGTTGGCCTGAAAAAATTTTGGTTGACTGCACATTATGTTTGCAGAGTTAACGATTGTCAGAACCGAACTGAATTGTCGCAGAGTACAGAGAAATGGAGAAGGCACAGAATGCTTCTAGTTCAAAGAATGAAGCAAGAGGAATGGATGTCCATTTGGGAGTTAAAGGATCAAACTCCAATGGGAATGGATAAGAGATAGATAAGGAAGGAAACATAATGAAAATAATTGAAAGATTGGAGAAATATGTCCAGACTCACCGAGAAAATAACAGAAAGCTCATGAAAGCCAAGGATCAACAGGGAGAGTTCAACATAAATTTGATGTGGAGCATGGAAAGGATAGAAATGAAATTGGATAAGGAGAGTGACTCTAGTAAATCAAGAAGTCACAGGTCCCCTGATGAGAAGAGGAAATCAAGGAGTGTTGGAAGACACCATCATCACTCCCAAGGTCACTCCAAGAGGAGGGAACACAGTAGTTCAAGCCCATCTCCTACCAGGAAGCATAGGAGATATGGAGTGGATGAACTGAAGGGATAAATGAACAAGATTAAACCTCCTACATTTGATGAAGAGCACAAGAAGCAGGAAGATGTTGATACATGGCTTCTTGGCATGAGAAAATATTTCCAACTACAGAAATATTCCTCTCATGCAAAAGGAAGAATTTAAATGTATCAATTGAAAGGAAAGGCATCCATGTGGTGGGATCAACTTGTGCAGGTGCAGCACATTAAAGAGAAAAATGTTACTTGGAATGAATTCAAGAATTATTTCAAAAATAAATACTTGACTAAGATATACTATGATAGAAAGATGAAAGATTTCTTTGAACTCAAGCTGGGTAGCATGTCCATTGATGAATATGAACCAAGGTTTTTGGAATTGTTGAAGTACGGTCCTTTCATCAAGGAGGAGACTGTCAAAATTCAAAGGTATCTGAGTGGACTGTCATCTTCCATCGGTGACAAGATCTAGTATGATGATCCTAAAACTATAGAAGAAACTATAAGGAGAGAAAAATTCTTATACGAGTAGCAAGGAGAAAATCCTACTTTCCAAAAGGCTTGGGAAGACAAGAAGAAATTCAATATGGATCGTAGGAAGAAGGGAACTAAGCCATCCTTTTTCAGAAACAGTCCTCAAGGACACCCATTTTTTAGAGAGTCCGGGAAGGCTAAAATAAGTGGGAAAATGCCAAGAAAACCACCTATGGAATGTTGGGTTTGTAAAGTAAATCATAGGTGCAGAGATTTCCCCCATGGAAATGACAAAGTAAGAGTTGTCCACAATGTTCAATGGGAAGAAAAAGTGGAAGACATGGGCAGTAAAATACCAAGGATCTACATATCTCTGGGCAACAAGCAAGTAGAATATCAGTCACATATGATTGAAGTGGAAGGTATGATCAACAACAAACCATTATTATTTCATTGATTCAGGAGCTAGTCATAGTTATATAGATCCTATAATGGTGGAAAGTTTTCATTTTCCAAGAGGAAAGCATGGAAAATATTGTTTAGTGCAGTTGGCTATAGGAGCCAAGAGAAGGGTTCTTGAGTTGGTTAAGTCTTGTCCAGTGGACATGAATGGACTGAGCACAAAGGCTGAATTGAACATCTTACCTTTAGGTTCCTATGACTGTCTAATTGGTATGGATTGGTTGGACCAGCACCATGCCATCTTAGACTATTGTAGCAAGGCATTCACTTGCCTAGATGAGAAATGAAATCGGAGAATGGTCCAAGGAATTCCCAGAGCAGTTGTTGTCATATAAATCTCAGCAATGCAGCTAAAGAAGTGCTACAAGAAAGGATGCCAAATATTTCTAGCTCATATGGAAGAGGCACCTAAGGATACGGTGTCAACTATTGAAGACCATGCAGTACTAAAGGATTTTGAAGATGTATTCCATGAGTTACCCAGACTACCCTCAAAGAGAGATATTGATTTCTCTATAAACATGATTCCTGAAGCATCTCCAGTGTCAAAAAATCCTTACAGAATGAGTACATCAGAGCTGAAAGAACTGCAATTGCAGCTTGAAGAACTTTTGAATAAGGGGTATATATGCCCAAGTGTGTCACCTTGGGGTGCCTCGGTCTTGTTCATGAAAAATAAATATGGGACATTGAGATTGTGCATCAATTTTAGACAGTTGAACAAAGCGAATATTAAGAACAAGTAGCCTTTACTGAGGATCGATGATCTCTTTGATCAGTTGAAGGATGCCAAGATATTTTCAAAAATAGATCTCAGGTCAGGGTACCACTAGGTAAGGATAAAGGATTATGACATCAGCAAGACCACCTTCAGAACAAGGTATGGTCATTATGAATTCACATTGGTACCATTTGGATTATCAAATGCACCCGTTGTTTTCATGTGCCTAATGAATGGTGTATTCAGGGAATATATAGACAAGTTTGTCATAGTCTTTTTGGATGACATCCTAGTGTATTCCAAGTCGGAGGAAGGGCATGAGCATCATCTGAGGATGGTATTGCAAGTGATAAGAGAGAACCAACTGTATGCCAAATTGAGAAAGTGTGCATTCTATCAAAAGCAGATCCATTATTTGGGTCATATCATTTCAAAAGATGGGATAGTTGTGGACCCTGAGAAGGTAGAAGCCATTAGAGAATGTTCAGCGCCAAAGAATGTGACAGAAGACATATCCTTTATGGGTCTAGCTGGCTATTACAGAAGGTTCATTGCAGGGTTCTCAAGGATAGCTCACCCCATCACTTCCTTGCAAAGGAAGGAGAAGAAATTTCAATGGACAGAAGAATGTGAGAGAAGCTTCCAGCAATTGAAGAAGCTATTAACTAGTGCTCCAATCCTAAGAATTGCAGATATGAATGAAGATTTTGTAGTGTGTACATATGCATGCAAAGAAGGATTGGGAGGAGTCCTCAGTCATAATGAATTTGTAATATCTTATGAATCCATAAAGTTGAAGTATCATGAAAATAACTATGCCACTCATGATTTTGAGTTGGCATCCTTAGTGCACACTCTGAAGAAATGGAGACATTACCTCATGGGAAAGAGGTTTGAACTAAGGACACACCATAATGGTATGAAGTATTTGTTTGATAAGCCAACCCTAAATGCTAGGCAGAGTAGATGGTTGGAATTCCTTTGTGAGTATGATTTTGATATCAAGTATATCAAAGGAAAGGAGAACAAAGTGGTTGATACACTCAACAGAAGAGTGCATGAACTACAGGCTACGACCATTAGCATGTATCAAACTGATATTAAAATCAAATTTTCAAAAGCTGCAAATGCAAATTTGCAGTATAGGGAATCGGTAGCAAATCTACAGCAAGGTAAGATGCTACATAAAGTGGAAGATTATAAATTGGGAACTGATGGAACAATCTTGTACAAAAATAAAATTTGTGTACCTAATTCCCAGGAATTGAGAATTATGATCTTGAAGGAATTGCATGATGTGCCTTATGTTGGGCACCCTGGATATCATAAAATAGTGGCAGCAGACAAGATCCATTACTTTTGGCCAGGTATGAAAAAGGAAATTGTAGAATACATCGCCAAATGTATGGAGTGTTAGAAGGTCAAGGGTGAGCATAGGCACCCAGTTGGGTTGCTACAGCCATTGCCCATTCCTGAGTGGAAGTGGGAAGTGGTGACAATGGATTTCATCATAGGATTACCCCGAACAAATAAGCAACATGATTCCATCATGGTGGTGGTGGATAAGATTACGAAAGTTGCCCATTTTATTACATTGAAGACTACTCATAAGGCAGCTAATGTTGTCAATATCTATATGAGGGAAGTAGCACAATTACACGGTATTCCCAAGACAGTTGTGTCTGACAGAGACCCAAAATTTACCTCAAAGATATGGAAGGGGTTATTCAAAGGGTTCAGAATGAATCTAAACTTCAACACTGCTTATCATCTTGAGCTTGATGGGCAGAAAGAGAGGGTGAACCAAGTGATAGAAGATATACTAAGGATGTATGTGATAGAAGAACCATCTAAATGGGAAGACTACCTACACTTGGTATAATTTGCCTACAACAATGGATATCAAGCATCATTGAAGATGAGACAATTTAAAGCACTTTATGGAAGAGGGTGCAACACACCAATAAGTTGGGACAAACCAGCTGATAGGGCAGTGGTTGGGACAAATTTTCTCAAGGAAATGGAAGAGAAAATGTTGAAGATTAAGCAGAATTTAAAGGTTGCCCAAGATAGGAAGAAACATTGTACTGATAAGAACAAAACCCACAGGGAGTTTAAAGTGGGTGATCATGTTTTCTTGAAAGTGAAAGCCAATAGAAGTTCCCTAAAGCTGGGAAACTTCTCCAAGTTGGCAACCAGATATTGTGGTCCATTTGAAATCCTAGAAAGGATTAGACTA
Source organism: Picea sitchensis (assembly GCA_010110895.2). Classification (NCBI taxonomy): domain Eukaryota; kingdom Viridiplantae; phylum Streptophyta; class Pinopsida; order Pinales; family Pinaceae; genus Picea; species Picea sitchensis. Next base: position 7,717 of record SNQJ01S0182217.1, on the reverse strand, counting down.
GTTGCATTTATGCTTGCATTGCTTGCATCCATGAATGTACATAATGTGTTTCATGTTTCATTTCTTAATAAATATATACATGATTCTAATCATGTTATTGATTGGATTGTGATTCAAGTGGAGCAAGAAGGTATCTTGCAAGTGCATCCGGTGCGCATATTGAACCAGAAGAGCAAATAGCTCTGGAATCGATCCATAGGGATTGTAAAGGTCCAGTGGACCTGGTACGGTCCTGAGGATGTGACATGGGAGCATGAGGATGTTATGTGGGCAGAATACCCACAGCTTTTTGAAGATTTTGAAAATCTTGTTGATGTTATGTAAATGAGTTGCACTGAGGATAGTGCAAAAATAAGGGGAGGGGATTGTAATACCCCAAGGATGAGCCCCAGTTTTTTATGAATTGTAAACATGTTTTCTAGGCTGGTGAGATGAGAAATTATAAGCTGGTAGGATTATGTGTTAGTAGGCCGGAGAGCCTAGGTTTTAAAGGCTAGGATCTTGTTTTGTACATGTAAATATTCATATTATTAATATAAAAACATCGTTGCGGGTATACCGACCACGAAGAAAGAGTAATGGGGGAAGAAGCTCCACTAGGATGGGTAAGGGAGAGGGGGATGAGAGGTTGGAAAGAGGAGCTAAGCCTAAGGGATTAAGTCCAAGAGAATAATAATTTATTATTATTATTTCAAAGGTTGTTTAAAAGGATATGTTTTTATCCTAAGTTCCTGGGGAAGGACAGGTGACTTCCAAAAGGAAAGGAACGTGTTTCTTGAGCGACGGGTGTCGTCTCAGGAACATGCAGAATTAAAGGGGGATGCAGGTACTCTCACACACCATCTCACTCGCTCATGCACTCACACATGCACAGGGGGAAAGCTTTCTCATGCAGGGGGGGTTCACGCCCAGAGTTTGGCTCACGCTTTCATCCCTATGCTAGACCATTTTGTTCGTCTCTCCTCACGAGTTCACTCTCTCACTGAGAAAGCTACCAACCAGCCAAATTCTACCAATGTTGAACCCGTGACCATTTTTTCACCTCTATAATTTACTGAGTCATCCCTTTCCTTACCCGAATTGGCTATGGTGGTCGAAGAAGTAGGTTGTCAGGCCTGTGAGAAACTCTCTCTCCAAGTGAGAGAGGTGGTTGTGGATTGAAGAAGTAGGTTTTCATTCCTGTGAGAAAATATCTCCAGGTGAGAGAGTGTTTTGAGGAGGTGAGTTATCCTGGAAGTAGTCCCACAGCTGCTAACAAAGCTCTAAGAATTCTAGTATGACCTATTGTTGAAGCCCAAGGTAAGGGAGGTGGAGCAGTTGATGGACTATGTGGCAGTGAAGGTGTATACTCCTAGGGTGGGATAGGCATGTGGGGAATGAGATTCTATGAGCAGTGGGCGTAAGTGACTCCTGAGAGAGAATCCTTCCTCTTAAACTGTGTGACTTTCCTATTGACCTTGCCTAGCCTAGGAATCCCTTTCCTGGTGGATTTTAGTTCCAGCTCGGGGGTGACCTACTGCTGAGAGTGATGAGCAATGTGTTATAAGTATGGGAGGTTCATGGAAGTTCTGCATGCAATTGGTGGTTTTTACTCCAGTTAAAAGATAAGTATCATTTTTGTGCTTAATTATATATGTTATGCATGTATGTGATTCTTGAATGCTATCATGTATTCTATTGCATGTATGAATTATTGTTAATTCCATTTGAGTCTGTATGGTAGAAATAACTCTGTGTTATTTTATTTAAATTCCTTAAATATGCATGTTATATATATAAGTATAGCATACTAGTGATGTTGTCCAGTTTGTTGTTGGATGGGGATGTTACAAATTGGTATCAAAACTAGTCTATTGAAGACAAGATGTTTTGGGTAGTGTTTCCCAGTAGAGATGTGTTGGTGGCCAGGGATGTTACAACTTCTTTATGTCTGATAAGATCAATACACTATAACTATGTGCAAATTTTGTTTCAACTTCGTAGTCTCTATTACTAGTTATGAATGAGTTCATATATTTTCTTTGGTTAGTTCATCTTGCACAAGGTCATGCTGAATCTTGAAGATTTTGGAAACCTGCCTAAGTATTTTCCTTCCCCTTCCCTATATTCTTATCTTGGTTGTGCTTCGAGTGAGACTTCTTCTCTCTGGAGAAGATGAAAATTCCAGCGCTCTAGACTACTCAGTACCTTTTCTTGGTAACCTGAGAAGGACACTGGTCTGATCAATTCCACACCAACAAAATGGTTTTGTTGTTGGGATCTGCGTTAAAAGGGAACCTATAGGGAGAATTATTCCTCAAATTCACCAATCTAATATTCACCAGTGTTGGGAGAGAAATCGCAACGCCTTCATATGGAAAGAAGCAGGGCTACGAGAAAAATCTGTGAAAGATACACAGGAGGTTGTCTTTTACTCAGAAATATCGAGTGACCAATACGAGATATTTTGAGTTAAGTTTCTGGATGAACTTTTCCACTGGATAGATAGGCTCCAAGAAGCTCTGGGATTCCAAGAATGAGTCAAGAAGACATGTGCTTGGGATACAGAAAATATTGCAGCACTTCATCGGTTGCATCGTCCGGTAATGTGATCGATCAATTTCTGGGACAATGCAACATTAGAAGGATACATTATTGAGTTTTCAGTTGAGAATCACCAATCATTTTCACGGGAAGAAACTGATTTCAAGAAATACACAAGGGGAAGAATGTTGAGATAAGTCCCCCT
>SNQJ01S0182216.1:16932-36095 GCA_010110895.2 Picea sitchensis | reverse complement strand
TTTAACTAAGTGATATTGGCCAGAAATTGGTTTTCCAATATCATTAGCGCCGACAGCGCCTGAGGCCAGGTTTTCACTGCCAGATCTTTATTATCTTTTTTTATTTTTTTTTAAATGTAAAAATATGTTACGGAATAGCGGGCACAGGTGGCGATGCCACTGTGCCCATTATATTAAGATCATTATGTTTTACTACTTCCCGAATGAATTCCTCCTTGATCTTGGGCTTCTGATATAGCCTCAGTTGATGACCATTTGCCATGAGTGATGTCCTTGCTTCGTCAATAGTACGGAGTTTAACAGAGCCATTCTCATAGACTGTGTCTACCTTGTATGGCCCGAGCCATCGGGTGTGGAACTTGCCTTTAAAATCCTTAAACCGTGAATCAAACAGGAGGGCCCAATCCCCCACTTTAAATTTCTTTTCCTTGATGAATTCATTGTGCCATTTATCTCTCTGCTGTTGAACTAGAGTAGTTTGATGTATTGTAGCTTGGCGAATCTCATCAAGCTCATTAATTTGCTCAAGCCTATGCTGTTGGGCTTCTGAGAGATCCAAACCCACTTGTAGTGCAATTCTCAGTGTTTTGATCTCAAAGTCAATGGGGAGAATCACACGCTTTCCATACACTAATTCATAAGGAGTAAACCTTGTGGTGTTCCTCCAGGTGGTTCTGTAGGCCCATAGGGCCTCTAGGAGCCTGTCAGCCCAATCTTTATGATGATGCTGGACTGTTTTAGTTAGAATAGCTTCTAACACTCGGTTTGTGACTTCTACCTGGCCATTTGCCTGAGGATGGTACGGAGTTGACATCCGGTGCTTAATCTTGAATTGCTCGGTGATGGATTTGATGAGTTGTGAAGTTAACTGGGCTCCTTGATTAGTGACGATCTCCCGGGGAACCCTAAAGCGGACGAATATATCTTCATATAAGAAGTTAGCCACTGCGTCCTCTGTGGCCTTTGGAAGTGCTTTGGCTTCGACCCATTTGGTTACGTAGTCTGTACATACTAGAATGTGCACCTTTTGCCTTGATGGTGGGTTAATAGGTCCCACGAAATCCAGGGCCCACTTCTCGAAGGGTTCTATTGGAAGCTGAGGTCGAAGTGGCATCTCATTTGACTTCACGGGTCGTCCCATTCTTTGACACTTGTCGCAACTCCTGACGTACTGCTTGGTGTCTCTAAAGATGGTTGGCCAATAATACCCTAGATGTAGTACTTTATTTGCAGTTCTTTTATCTGCGAAGTGACCTCCGCAAGGTTCATCATGGCATGCTTTTAAGATGTCATACATCTTGTCCTCTCGAACACAGCGTCGTATAATATGATCATGTTCGGTACGGAAGAGATATCCTTCGATCCAAGAATATGTTGCACTCTGCCGGATAACCCTTTGAGGCTCTTTTGGGGAGAGATGTTGCGGGAGTCTACCTGCAGCCAAGTAGTTAGTGACATCTGCAAACCAAGGTGTATTAGTAGATAAACCAAATAAGTGTTCATCGGGGAAGTTATCTTCCACTGGAATGGTTTCTCCATCGTTGGTGAGTCAAGAGAGAAAGTTAGCGACAACATTTTCCTTCCCTGGTCTATCAATGATTGAAATGTCGAACTCTTGAAGTAAGACCAACCACCTGGTTACTTTGCCATTGGTGATGGATTTGTTCATAAGATAACGAATGGCGGAGTGATCAGTATGTACGAAGACCGAATAACCTGTGATGTAATGACGAAATTTGTTAATAGCATATACGATTGCAAGGAATTCTTTTTCGGTTACGGTATAGTTCTTTTCAATAGGGGTAAGGTTTTTACTAATGTAGTAGATAGCATACAGACGTTGTTCCTCTTTCTGTCCGAGAACAATTCCAATGGCTGTATCTGAAGCATCTGTAGAGATATGAAAGGGTATGGTCCAGTTGGGGTGGCCACGCAAAATAGGTGCAATGGATAACCTTTCTTTTAAGGTTTCAAAGGCAGTCTGACATTGATCATTCCAAGAAAATTCTGTAGCTTTTGTGAGTAAGGAAAACAAGGGAGATGCTATCTTTGTAAAATTTTCGATGAATCTTCGATAATATCCTGCGTGTCCTAAAAAACTACGGACGTCTTTCTAAGTTGTGGGAACTGGAAGGTCACGAATGACTTTGATCTTAGCAGGATCTACCTGGATCCCTGTAGGTGATATGTGGTGTCCTAGCACAACCCCCTCAGTACAAAGCATATGGCATTTCTCATGGCTAAGAGAGAGGTTGGTTTCTTGGCATTTGATCAAGACCTTTTCTAAATTTTCTATAGCTTCTTGAAAGTTATCTCCATACATAGTAAAATCATCCATATAGATTTCTACACAATCGTTGGTCAAATCTGAGAATATTCCTAAGACAACCCTCTGAAATGTAGCGGGAGCGTTACATAGTCCAAATGGAAGTACTCGGTAAGCATAGGTTCCCCATGGGCATGTAAAAGTGGTCTTCTCTTGATCCGTAGGGGTGATCTGTATCTGATTATATCCACTAAACCCGTCAATAAAAGAGAAGTACTTTTTCCCTGCCAAAGTATCTAAGACTTGATCAATGAATGGTAATGGGAAGTAATCCTTCAAAGTGGCCTTATTCAGCTCCCTGTAGTCAACACAAATACGCCACTTGCCATTCTTCTTTGGCACAATAACCAAGGGCGAAACCCATTTGCTATCGGAGATTGGGTAAATGAAATTTACGTCAAGGAGCTTCTGGAGCTCCCCCTTGACTATGTCCTTCAGAGCGGGGTTCATCCTCTGCTGAGGTTGTCGAATAGGTCGGGAATCCTCCTTAAGATAGATGTGATGGGTACATAGATTAGGGTGGATCCCTTTCATGTCAGTATAGTCCCAAGCGAAGGCGAAACTGTGTTTTCTTAGTATTTCTACGAGCTTCTTTTGTTGAGAAGAATCTAGCTTAGCATTGATATTCAAGGTCTTTCCTGGGTGGATTTCAACAACTAAGCTTTGGTTTCCAAGGGTAGCCTCTATAGGAACCAACTCATCTAGTATTTGTGTTGGTTCAATTGGCGAATAGACTTCTTGGAACTTCTCTCCAAGGATGTGCTCCAAGGTTGGATGACTGGCTATGTGAGGATGTGCTAAATACGTACAGATCAAATCATCTTCAGTAGCTTGTTTAAACGTTGATGCTTGGTCAAGGGTTAACAGAGGCTGTGTGGGTTCTTCATCGCTATCCTTGGCCCAAGGAGAATTCTCTAGGTCAGGGGAAGGTTTAGCAGGAGGGTAGAGGGTCAGCTCTTTAGTGGAGTTTCCATGGGAGATGGTCATATTACCTGATCTGCAGTCGATATATGCATCAACAGTGGCCAACCAGGGTCTCCCCAGAATCAATGGATATCCCCCTCAGTTGGCCTTTGGTTGTAGGACCATAAAGTCAGCTGGATATTCCCACGAGTCTACAGAAACAATTACATCTTCCAGCATCCCCTCAGGTTTTACTGTAGATCTATCTGCTAATTTAAGGACTGTGGGGGTTGGTCGAAGACCAGGTAGCTGAAGTTTCTCCATGGTTTCTTTAGTCATTACATTGATGGCCGCTCCTAAGTCCACTAAAGTGTGTGCAATGGAAATGTTATTGATGTGGACTTTGACTACCAGACTTCCTGGGTCCATGTATTTGGCCATAAATACTTTCCCTAGCATTAGATCCGCTAACTTTCCTATGACATGAACAGTTTCTGGGTCTTTCTTCTTCCTCCCTGGTTTCTTTAGGCAGAGTTCCCGAACAACTTTAGCATAGATTGGAACATCCTTGATAGCTTGAAATAGGGGAATTTTTACACATACGTTTCGGAGTTCTCCCAAAAGGTCAAATTCCTGTTGTGCAGGGCCCTTTTCTATATTTAGCCTTTCCGGATAAGGTGGTTCTGCGAGTAATTCCTGCTCATCAGAGGGATATTTTGCTTCTCCTTGGGGTATTGGCCTCTTGGTTTTCTAGGTCGGGGGGGTTCTCCTCATCATCCTGTTCTTGGATGATAGGTGAGGTCTGATCCTGAACCACTCTTCCCGTTCGTAGATGTATGTTTTGGAATTCCGTAGGAGAAATGACGTATGTTGGAAAGAAGGGTAGTTCAACATTGCAGTCGGGCTGAGCTACTTTATTATTTGGATTTGGTATTGGTTGGGCCAGTAATTGTGTAGGTCTTGGAGGACGTTGGTTGGATGGTAATTGTAGTTGTTGTTGGTGTTGAATTGGAGGGTGTGTTTGGGGAGTAGGCTGTTGAAGACTTGGCCCTCTTCAGCCTTGTTGCCAAGGCTGATTCTGCATTTGGGGTTGCCCTTGTTGCCAAGGCATGGAAGCATACCGATTTTGCTGTGGATACTGATACTGAGTATAGTATGGAGGAAATTGGGATTGCTCTTGTGTCATGCCTGGTACCTTGGGTGGCCATGGTCGCTTTTGGGCCATAAAACAGATTTGCTCTGTCTCCCCAGTGGCCCCTTGGTAGACTGCCTTTAGTTCAGGCAGGGAAGGGCAATTCTTAGTATCGTGATTTTGTTCACAGATACCACATATTTCTATGTTATCCAGAGGACACTCCCTCAGGGGGTGTTTCTTTCTACATCTAGAACAAAAGACAGCCAATGCTAGGTCGGTTTCTTCTTTCTTTTTCTTTGCTTGAAAGGTATCCAATTGGGAACTAAACGAACTAAGGGTATCGGTTTTAAAGCTGTCCAACATGTTTCCTATTTCAGCTCTGGTAACTCCTCCTCCTGATTGCTTTGTGACCCTAGAGACTAGATCGCCGGGGCTTTTCCCAGACTTAGTAATACCTCGTGAATAGCGTTTACACAGTTCACAGATATCATTATAGGTCATCTGGGAGATATCCCCGACCCCCATGAGGTTTAATGCATCCATACAATCATCTTTGATTCCTCTTAGGAAGATAATACGTAGTGTTTCGGGATCAAGCGTGTTTTGCTTGGTCCTTTGTAAGTTGTATTGAAATCTTTCTACGTAATCTTCGAGGGTTTCTTCCTCCTTCTGTGTAATTCTAAAAATTTCTTCTCGTATATCCCTTACCTTGCAGTAATCCTGGTACTTCTGGAGAAATCTTTGTTTCATTTCGTCCCAAGTTTTGATAGAATTTCCTCCGAGTCCCATGAACCAGCGAAGAGCTGCTTCTTTCAAGGTGGCAGGAAACAATTTAAGTTTATGGGCATCAGAATAGTAGTCATAACTTAGGCAAAGGACATCAAATTCAAAGAGGAAGGTATCTGGGTCCTCGCTAGGCAATCCACGAATATTCGGTAAAGCAGAGGGTGGAATGTTTTTCATTTGAAGTATACCCTCAGTCTCTTTAATAGGAAATTCAAATATAATTGGTTCTTTCTGCTTTGGTGTTTCCATTTCTTCTTCCATTTTTAAGAGTCTTTTCCCCCACAAGGATTCTTCCGAGGCGACAGAGTTTTTTGGCTCTTTAATGGGGTTACTATGTCCTTCTGATTCAGAGCCTTCAATAGGATGATCCTGGTTTCTGGGAGATTTAGGAGAAGGTGACTCTATGATTAACCCAACAGTTGAGTCTATTTCGGGAGGCTCTTCCAGATTGTTGGAAGCTATTTTTGAGTAATGATGAGTACTTGGGGTTTTTGTAGCGTCTTGTTTTTCTTCACTTTTACTGGCCTGTTTATTAGTGTCACGGGTGGTCCTTGCACCACGTCCACGAGGTTTCTTAGTGCCTTGAGTCATGCATCCTGGGATAATTGGTAAGGACAATATCCTAGGCAAGGAATATCTGTGGGTAGTGGTGAACTCCCTAAGGTTTCCCTTCAGCCTGGTATTGCTCCTATAGTGATCATAAGTCTAAAGTCCTAGTTTCTTGAGTGCCTCCCCGACAACTGTGCCAAAATGATTAGGTAAAAATATGATTCCCAATTGTTTGGTGTCACTCTACACTCTATCACTCATTTGTCAACCTAGGGCTTACTGTGCTTACGAGGTACCCTTGTGCAATTTGCACAGAAAGGAGAACTAGCTTACTATAACTATGATTACGAAAGAAATAAGTCACAAAACCCTGATCCTTTCAGTTTTATAGTGGTATCTCTGAAAACTAAGCTCTCTGAAATATCATAAACTTAATCTTTGAATATTCACTTGACTGGGATTCATGAGAACTGTGATCCTGTAGCAACTGTGCATATGTATAAAAAGAAACGCTAAGGTCTATAAAACTCAAAAATTACGATGCTATAACAGCAAGGGTAAAGTACTTAATGATCCCTATCCTCAGCTCTGTGGATGATACCAAAGCTTATTATGATGGTAGATTCTTTCACCTAGGCTCTGTTATACATACCCAGATTTATCAACACATACCTAGAGTTTAACCATAAGGTGTTAGGATAACAATAGGTCTGATTTTAGATGCTGGCTGAAATCTATTCACCCTAATAATCTTTAACTGTCATTATTCAACAGATATCCAGGGCCATTATGCAGCATATAACTATTGCCCAGCAAACTATAAAATAAATCTGATCAGCATATATATCTAACTATCATGCATGAGTTTAACCAACAGCAAAAATATAAACAGCAAGGCAATAATACGGATTGTACCTATGAGTGGGCCCTTGCTCACGACACTTCCGTATTCACACTTTACTAATTATCAATAGAAAATGATCACGTACAACAAAAAATATAGATTTGCATATCAGAAATTTAGAAGTTCAAGTTCAACACAATATATATTCAGCTTAATGTTGATATGTCTCACACGCTAATTGTCTTTGCTCAACCGAGCATATATATATATTATATATATACAAAATACTTGGCTAACAATAGCTCTGTGCAGAGCGCCAATCCCCTAGATTCTAGGAAAATTGTTAAAACAAACTGATGTCTAACCCATCCACGTATTCATTGACTGTTCACGTCCTGGATGCGCTGAGTAGACTGTTATGCATGTTCCCATTTTAGATTAATCACATGTGATAAAATAAAGATGCTGAGCGTCTTAGTTACTGCTCATGGCTATGTAGCATTCACATCGATAACCATCAACCCTGCCACTTGTCTACATGTCAGTTGTCCATTCAAAGAATGTCGTACTGTGTAGGTGCTGATATGTATATGCAAGAATAAAATGTGGCGGTGCGCTGGAAATATCTCTTTTTAAAATAGCCTCTTTATAAATCTCCATAATTTGCCTTGCATCGATACACATCTTCATATGAACTTGGAACCTTGCATTATGTAGCCAGAACCTGGGGCCTCGCATTCTGTAGCCATAGTTAATGTTATTGAAAACCATACATATTTAATAATTCAAATAGTTTCTAAAGTTCACTCTAATTCTAATTTATGAACAAAAATCAAGAAGATTATGTGGCAATAATAATACCTGTGATAAAGGTGAAACTCTATAAAGATAAGCATGTGGAAAACATAAAAGGAGGGCAAAATGCATGTCTATTTATAGGAGATAGGGAACAAAAAGATGCCAAAATGGGGGTTCATCAATCATCATTCATTTCCATGTCACGGAGCTCATTCTTCAGTCTCATTACTTGTCCAATGTTTTTGACTGAGAAGAGGTTAGTTAGGGCATCGTACATCTTCTTAGATGAGTCAATATGAGAGATGTACGATATCAAGTGCTCTTTTACAGAGTCCACTATGATACTCATGGCATTGATGTGATTGTCTTTGAACTTCTCCGTAACTGCAATGTTCTAAGGTTCCTTCTCTTTTTCTTCTTCAAACTGTGGTTCCACGATCTTTCCTTTAACGATATCCAACACTTTATTCTTGGCAAGGATGAGATCAATCCTAGTCTTCCGTGCTCTGAAGTCAAAAGCCCCTTCTAACTTGTTTTTTGACTTCATAGAGTAAGTCATGATTGCTTTGACTTGACCAAAAACTCAAACTTGATGTCTTAGCTTGCTGAGAGTACCAGGAGGTGCACTAGGCTATCCAGAAATTAGGTCAATCTCTTCACTTAAGGTGCCTCAACAATTGCAACTATAACTGAGCAAAATCCTCCCAATCTATCTTCCAACAGTTAGACTGTCCGAAGATAGTGTGGGCCCATAGCCTGTTCGAAATAATAGGTATGCTCGTTTAACCATAGACAATATAGCAATATTTTCACGCAACCATAGGCCGAAGCCACCCCCGAGCACCTTAACCTTGACAGAGAATAATTTCGGAAGAAAACCCTAGGCCTAATAGCCAATCAAGGTAGTGCACCACTCTCCAAAGTTAGCATACCAAGCAGAAAGTCCAAACCATAACCAAGAGAAAGTCCAAGCCTAAGACGAGAATACAGGTTGCAGTTGCTACAACTGCAACTACTCTCCAGACTTGCGCACTTACTCAGTTTTTGCAGTGCACACTCTTACATTTCTGCAGTTGCGAGCTGTGTGTATCAAATGAGCTCTGGCATCCTCTATTTATACCGCTTCTCCTTAGCTGTCTTGGTCATCTTCTCATTCTGGAGGCTAAAAAAACTCAATATTAAATATTTCCTTTAACCGACTTGTCTTCTAGGGTTATGTCCAATGCTTTAGGGTTCTTCTTGCTTTCCAGAATATTCTATTCTTGTCTGGGTTACATGTGGAGGTTAATACCTCCCGCATCTACCATAATATCAACACACCATGGTATCCCTCCATACTTGCTGGTTTGCTACCTCCTGAAAGCTAAAAGGCTTGAAATCTGTGATGTTGCTCATCAATGCCATGTTTTAGAGGCTTGCGCTCTCTAAATGTGCTTCTAGGAGCCTTAACATACTCTTGAGCATCCCTCAATGTTTGAATGAACCATCGAGGTCTTCTGACAAAATTGGAAGAAGCTGATGTCTCCTCCTCTTCACCTCAAGGTTGTCATCCTACGTTGGAAGTAACTTGTGACTGTGACTCAACCTTTGGAGCTTCCTGCTCATCCTTTGTCACTGGAATAGGCTCATGGGACTTCGTGGATGCAAAGTCTTCATCAAACTTTACATCCTTGCTTAGTATTGTCTTCTTCTGCTTTGGGATATAGACCTTGCAGGCCTATGAAGTCTCACTGTAACCTACAAATAAAACATTCCTGTTGGTGTCCTCTAACTTGGTCCTCTTGTCCACTGATGCATGGATATAAATTGGACATCCAAAGATGTGGAAATGACTTACCTCTGGCTTCACACTAGTGAATTCTTCCTTTGATGTCTTGTCCTCCAACATCCTGTGAGGACACCTGTTTTGGATGTTGAGAATTATAGCTCGGACAGGAACCTCTGCACAGGTTCTGTGTGAATGTGCGAGAAGTAGTTCGAGATATTTTCGAAAAGTAATTCTAGTTTGGAAAAGTGATTCTATTTTGTAATTCACTTTAGTTAAAAAGTGAAAGTCGTATTTTTAACATTTGAATTTAAAAAAATATATTTCATGCATGCATGACTAAGACTAGGATTAATCTTAGAAATAGATTAGGGTTTTGGTCGTAGCTAAAACTATAAAAATAGGTCAATATAGAAAGTTCACTCACAAGAGAACAATTGAATAGTTGAGTAGGTTGAGCAACAAAGAGAGGGGGAGAGAACAGGGAGCCTGGAAAGAGGCATTTCCAGGCAACAAGAAGTTTTGTACAAAGACTTACACATTTCAGTATAGATGTACGAAAGTTCCTATAGTCGTACAGACATGACAATACTGATATACAACAAACCGTACTCTCCCAACATGTTGCTTTGCTGAGTTTGAGGTGTTTTTTTGTATCCCTATAGGGTTGTTTTTAAGCAACTTGTGGAGGTTTCGTTGTAAGCTTTTCGAAGGAATGTAAAGTAGTTATGAAGGAGTAATTACCTGTGTTCAAAATTAATTTTTATGGTTTTGCTATTTGATTTCCAGCTATTGTGTGATTAATGCTATGGTTTGAAATTTATTTATGTCATAATTAAATTCAACAATCTACTTGTTTGATTGAGATCATAAGGACTTTAGTCACCTAGGGCTTGGAATTTTTTACATGGTATCAAAAGTTATTTCTTTGATTGAGATTCTCTATGATTTGCAGCTGCAAATTGACTGCAGGGAAGAAGGACCAGCAGTGAGAGGGTTTCAAAGGTTTATTTTCATATTTGGGAGTTTGTGGAGTAGGTATCAGAGATGGAAACAATGTGCCTCAGGTTTGAGAATAGATTGGATGGTGCCTCAAATTTCTTATCTTGAAAGCTGAAGGTTACATTCTTACTATAAGAGATTGTCATGGATGTTGCTGCTCTGCCTACAGATCCACAACAATGGATAGCTCAGAAAAAGAGGGAAGTGAAGGAAAAGTGGATGATCTTGGATGCCATAAAGGATTATTTGATCCCTCATGTATCTGAGAAGAAGACAAGAAAGGAGATGTTCGATGCCCTGGTTAATCTCTACCAGAGTCAGAACATAAACAAGAAGATGGTATTGTGGAACAAACTCAGATCCATAGTGATAACTAGATCAAACACAGTCACTAGTCACCTTATGAAGATCACACAATTTTTTGATCAACTTGGAGCAGTTGGGGAGAAGGTTGAAGATATAGAGTTAGTGAACATGGCATTGAATGGATTCCCAACTTCATGGGAAGTGGAACCATTTGTCAAAGGTATCTGCGCTCGGGAAAACCTTCCCGACTTTGAGAGGCTTTGGGATAATTGTATCTAGGAGGAGACTCGGATGGAGTCAAAGGCTGACAAGGAGGATGGTGAAGAGAACTTGGCTCTATTTGGTCAGTCAAATAAGGGTAGAGGTAAAGGACCCAACAAGGCTAAGGGAAAGAGTGACAGCTAGGAAAGAAGGATTGGAGTAAAATCAAGTGCTTCAATTGTCATAAGTATGATCATTATGCATCATAGTGTTTGGATAAGAAGGGTAAAGGGGAGCACCAACAAAAGCAGGTAGCAACTTCTTTAGAAACTCAGTTGAACGAATTTGTTGCCAAGTTCGAGAAGGATTTCTTGTTGGTATCTTTTCTTTCTACTAGCACGATTCCAAGGAATGCATGGTATGTGGACAATGGAGCATCTTGACATATGACATCAACCCGACATATTTTTTCTAGTTTGAAGAAGCAGGACTCAGGAGTATAGGTTGAACTTGGTGATTGGTATTATTCCCTTCCAACTCGAGTTAGATAATTCTTTAGATTTTGATGATGTCTTGTTTGTACCAAGTCTCAAGAAGAACTTGCTTTCAGTTTCAGTTATGGAGTGTAAGGGATTTGTAGTGGAGTTCATGAACCAACAAGTCCTCATCAGACTGAAAGAATCTAGTCCAGACACAACTCAAGTAATAGGGATTAGAGAAGGTAAGTTGTACATGTTACAGGGTGAACCTGTTCAAGCCTTGGTGCATGACAGTGACAACTTGTGCAAGTTTTGGCACTTCCATCATAGGGCATTGCCTATTATGAGGGAGATAGTCACAGGTCTTCTAGAGTTCGGTATTGAGCAACATGGTGTGTGCAGAGGGTGCACGCTTGGAAAGCATGCCAAGGTTGCTTTCCCAAGCAACTAGCATAGGTCTAAGGAGATTCTAGACCTAGTGATAGAGGATGAGGAGCAGGAAGCTCCGAAGGTTGAGCTTGGATCACTAGTGATTTCCAGGGTAGTACAACAACCTTCAGGTGAACAGGGGGAGATAGGATCCCCTTCCACTTCTATCGGGAGAACGTGATGGCTTAGTCAGACATTGAGTGATACTTAGGAGCATGTTGAGACTCTTAGGAGCACATTTAGAGAGAGAAGACCTTCGAAGATGTTTCCAGACTATATGGCATTAATGAGCAACATTGTAGATTCTAAGCCTTCCAGTTTTTAGGATGCAGCAAACCAACAAGTATGGTGGGATGCCATGGTGGAGTATACCTCCATCATGAAGAATGATGTTTGGGACATAGTGCCAAGACCTGTGGGGAAGTCAGTGGCAATTTATAGGTGGATCTACAAGATTAATCATTCAGATGACAACATTGAGAAGTTCAAAGCGAGGTTTGTGGCAAGAGGGTTCTCCTAGAGAGAGGGAGTTGACTAAGATGGGACTTTTGCTCCAGTCGCAAGGTACACAGAGCAATCTCAAGGCTTTGAGGTAAGTGGAAAAGAGTCCCATGTGTGTAGGCTTAAGAAATCCTTGTATGGACTAAAGCATGCATCGAGAGCATGGTATACCAGGATTGATGGATACTTATAGAGTATGGGGTTCACCAAAAGCAAAGCAGATTCTAACTTATATTACATATTTGTTCAGATTGATCTGCCCATTTTGGTGTTGTATGTAGATGACTTGTTACTGATAGGTGCAGAGAAGCTCATTGCAGAGTGCAAATCAGACATGGCAACTAAATTCGAGATGAAGGACATCGATTTGATGCATTACGGGTTTGGAGGTTTGACAAAGACCACAGGAAATTTTCTTTGGGTAGGGTAAGTATGCAGCTCAGATCTTGAAGAGGTTTCATATGGTAGACTACAAACCTATGGCCATACCTATGATCGCTAATATGAAGAAGGTGACAACTTCAAATTCGGGGTTGGTGGATCCCATGTTGTACAGGCAGCTGATAGGTTCTTTGATGTATTTGGTCAACACTAGGCCAGATATATGTTTTGCAGTGAACACCTTGAGTCAGTTCATGGTGGAGCCAAGGCATGAGCATTGGGTAGCAACAAAACACGTGCTCAGGTATTTGAGGGGCACAATGGAGTAGTCTGAGATATCTTGGAGATGGTGCAGTGAAATTGCAGGGGTATAAATACTTAGATTGGATAGGTAGTACAATAGACAGGAAGAGCACCTTAGGGTGTTGCTTTGGCTTAGGATCAACAATGATATCTTGGTTTAGCAGGAAGCAGACTTTCGTGGCACTTAGCTCTGCAGAGGAAAAATACATGGCAACTAGTACGACTAGTTGTTAAACCATCTGGATTTACAAGTTACTTGCATGATTGTTTGATCAGGAGTTGGATCCAACGCTCATTTACTATGATAATCAGAGTTGTATTAAACTCTTTGAGAATCTAGTGTTTCATGATAGGTCCAATCATATCGAGACCAGATATCGCTTCATTCAAGATAAGGTTCAGAAGGGAGTAGTGAAGCTCTAGTATATTCCCATGGATGAATAGGTAGTTGATATTCTGACCAAGCCCTTGGCAAAAGGGAAGCTTGAGGCATTCAGAGACAAACTTGGATTGACACATATTTCTTCCTTAGTAAGAGGAAGTGTTGAGAATTATAGCTTGGACAGGAACTTCCGCACAATTTCCATATGAACGTGCAAGAAGTAGTTCGAGATATTTTCGAAAAGTAAATTCTATTTTGTAATTCACTTTAGTTAAAATGTGAAAGTCTTATTTTTAGTGGTAGAGTCTAAAAAGTGTATTTCTCACATGCATTGCTTAGACTACGACTAATCTTAGAAATAGATTAGGGTTTTGGTCTCAGCGAAAACTATAGAGATAGGTCAAGGTAGAGAGTTCACACACAAGAAAATACTTGAGCAATTGAGCAGGTTGTGAACCAGAGAGAGGGAGAGAGAGCAGGCAACCAACAAAGAGGCATTTCTAGGAAGCAAGTAGTCTTGTACAGAGATCTGCACAGTTTCGTACAACGTATGGAACAATTCCATATAATCGTATGGAAGTCCGTATAGTTGTACGAGCATAAATGTACAGATCCGTACAGTCTGTATGGATAGGTTGTACAGTAGGCTGTACTCTCCCAACAAGTTGTATCTGTGTAGTGTTGTTTTTAAGTATCTTGTAGAGGTTTCCTTGTAAGTTTTTCGAAGGAATGAAAAGCAATTATTGAAGGGGTAATTATTCGTGTTGTGTGAAATTAATTTTTATGCTTTTGCTATTTGATTTTCTGCTATTGTGTGATTAATGCTATGGTCTGAATTTATTTATGCAATGATTAAATTCAACAATCTACTTGTTTGATTGAGATCATAAGAACTTTAGTCACCTAAGGCCTGTAAATTTTCACACTGGATGTAGACTGTTGTGTTGTATGCCTCTACCCAAAGGAACATTAGCAAGTCTTGGTCATGAATCATGGCCTTAATAGTCCCTACGATGGATTGATTCTTCTGCTTTGCATCCCCATTCTATCGTGGGTTGTATGGAACAATCAACTATGTCTTGATCCCTACTTCCTTGTAGAAATCCTCGAACTCGTTGGAGGTATATTCACCCCCATTGTTTGATCTTCTTCCCTGTTTGGTTTTCAACTAGAGCTTTGGACTTTTGAAACCTGTTAAAGACCTAATCCTTGGTCTTTAAGAAGTAGA
Organism: Picea sitchensis; assembly: GCA_010110895.2. Classification (NCBI taxonomy): domain Eukaryota; kingdom Viridiplantae; phylum Streptophyta; class Pinopsida; order Pinales; family Pinaceae; genus Picea; species Picea sitchensis. The sequence continues at coordinate 21,777 of SNQJ01S0182216.1, read as the reverse complement.
TCCAAGTCTTGCAAGAGAAGTCGTCAATAAAGGAAACATAATACACACTTCATCAAATTGATGTTGTTGACATCTGTCCACAAACATCCGAATGCACTAGGCCTAGGATCTCCTTAGGCCTATGCTCATTGCTTGGGGGCAATTTTGGTATGCTTGCTAAGCACACACCCTCTGCATACTCCTTGTTGCTCAATGCTGAACTCTAGAAGGCCTATGACTATCTCCCTCAAAATAGGCAATGTCTTGTGATGCAGGTGCCACAACTCACACAAGTTGTCACTATTATGAACTAGGGCTCGAACAATTCACCTTGCAACCTATAAAGATTACCTTCTCTAACCCTTATTACCTAAGTTGTATTTGGGCGAGATTCCTTCGGCCTAATGAGGACTTGCTAGTCTTTGAACTCCACAACATAGTCCTTATCCTCCATAATTGAAATTGAAAGCAAATTCTTCTTGAGACTTGGAATAAACAAAACATAATCAAACTCTAAGGAGTTACTTGACTAGAGCTGGAAGGGAATGGTACCAAGTCCTGCGACTGGGTACTTGGCATCATCACCGAGTTCAACCTAAACCCCTAAGTTTTACTCTATTAGAATAGAAAACAATTGTCGGGATGTCATATGAAGAGATGCCCCATTGTCCGCATACCATGCATTCCTCAGAACTGTTTTGGTAGAAAGGCAAGATACCATTGAAAAATCTTTTTCAAACTTGGTAGTAAACTGTTAATCTGTGTTTCTATAGAGCCTACTACTTGCTTCTGATGCTGCTTACTTTTGCCTTTCTTCTTATTTGGACACTGTGATGCATAATCACCGTGCTTATGGCAAATGAAGCACTTGATTTTACTCAAGTCCTTTTTTGACTATGAAGCTGACTCCTCATTCTTTCCCTTACCCTCCTTATTGGTTCCTTTACCTTAGCCCTTATTTGTTTGGCCAAATAAGGCTAGGTTCTTGTCACCACCCTTCTCACTGGCTTTTGACTCCAACTGAATCTCCTCCTGGATACAGTCATCCCGCAACCTTTCAAAGTTAGGAAGGTTCTCACACGTACAAATATCTTTGACAAATGGTTCCCATGAAGCTGGGAATCCTTTTAGTGCCATGTTCATTAGCTCTACATCTCCGATCTTCTCCCTTGATCACAAATTTGCGTGCACTTCATAAGGTAATTGGTAATTGAATTTGGTCATCTCTATGGCTTTGAGCTTGTTCCACAATATCATCTTCCTATTTATGTTCTCACTCTAGTAGAGGCCAAGCAGGGCATCAAACATTTCCTTTGCCGTCTTCTTCTTTGATAGGTGAGGAATCAAGTGATCCTTAACTGCATCCATAATCATCCACTCGGCCTTCACTTCCTTCTTCTTGTGAGCTGCCAATTCTTGTAGATTTGTAGGCTAAGGCACATCATCCTTGACAATATTCCAGAGATCATTATCTTCCAATAAGAGTGTAACCCTAACTTTCCAAGACAAGAAATTTGAGGCACCATCCAATTTTTCATCGAATTTGAGGCTACTTGATGCCTTCTCTGAGATCTACTCACAAACTCCCAGATCTGAAAATTAGTCCTTGAAAAAATATTTAAACCTTTTAATTGGTCATTGTTTCTGGCAGTTGATTTATTGCTGCAAACGACTGAGAATCTCAATCAGAGAAATAGCACTGAGACTATATAGAAATTTCCAGCCCTAGGTGACTGTTGTCCTTATGATCTCCATTAAACGAATACATTTCTGAATTAAATGAATGCAGAAATTAATTTCTGACCACAGTATCAATCACACAATAGATGGAAAAGTAAATAGTAGAAGCATAAAGCAGCTTCATACATACATAAGGAATTTCTCCTTCAAAATCAACGTTTCATTCCTTATTCAAAGCTTACAGGGAAACCACCACAAGCTGCTAAAACAACAGCTTCATGGTTATCAAAATCACCTCAGAAACATATTTGCACACAAACCGAGCAGAAATAATCTGCATTGAAGACTGTATGGTCTGCTGTACGGATCCATACAACTGTCTGGATCTACTGTACGGCTCTGTATGATTGTATGGATTTTCTGTACTGCTCCACTCTTGTTCTTCAGTTTTGCTCAACTGGTTGTTGTCCTTGTCCTACAAAAGCTATGTCTGAACTCTCTATCTTGACCTATCTTTATACTTTTAGGCTTTCGCTGAAACCCTAATATACCAAAATCCTAATATCTTGGTGAGATGTATGGTTGTGATTATTCCTAGTCTAAGTCATCAATGCATGAAATACCCTTTATTAGACTCAACAACTAAATATAAGACTTTTCACTTTTTTCTAAAATGAATTACAAAATAGAATTACTTTTTGAAATATCTGGAACCACTTCCAGCACGTTCACATTGAACCTGTGCGGTAGTTCCTATCTGAGCTATATTTCTCAACACAAATCGTCCAAGTACAAACCCTAGGGCAACTTAGTAGTGCCACCCATTGTCACCTTAGTGGCCACTTCTCTTACTTTAGGTTGGCTTGGTTGGCTCTCCTCCAACACAAGGGTGGTTTCCCTAGATCAAATCGCTAATCTGTCTATTAGCACAAATCTGAAAATCAGATTAGTGATTTCTGTTTTTATGATCTTCTCCTAGAATAAAGGATGAGAAGACAAGCTAGATCAAGTGCCTTGTCCTTTGGGAAAATGGAGTCAAAACCTAACTCGATGAAGAAGCTCGGAGCACAAGGAAAAAATTAGCAAGTTATAAACATTACCATTTCAATCAACCAGATTGATGCATAGAACTAGTGAAAAGCTCTTAACAATGCCATTTCATTTCCAACTCAAAATCAACTAGCATATGATATAACCATCAAAATAAAGAGAGTATCAGACAATCATCAAAATATGAGTGAACAACAACCTTTATCTACATCAACTATTTTGGTTACATCAAGGGTTTAGAGGGGTGAATATTTCTCATAAAACCCATATCTAATACCCCAAAATAGGCGATAGAAAAAGCGGAACAGTCATGAAACAACATAAATATATCAGCAGAAAATGATGTGGCAGCCCTAGCATAAATGTGGTCAAAAGCCCAACAAAATGAATGTTCTTTACCAACAACTCTTCCTCCTTGGACCTGAAAACGAGAATGTATTTGGCATTCTAGGGGGATCTCTCTCCACTTGAACTTCTGATTTGCAAGTGAGGGATACTTATCCTTTTATAGCTCTTCTAGGCTTCAAGCCAAAGAAAATGGGCCTTAACCCTCGTGTATGACCCTGTAGAACTTACTTTGCACTTGTTGCAATTCCACAAGCAACTGCCACTATTGTTCTTCTCTTTCTTCCCAATCTTGGTAACATACTTCCACAGGGGAGAATAAATAGAGTATTTTTGCAGTTGCTATTCATTGTCATGGTTGCTTCCTCTCCCTCCACCACTCCTCCCACCATGAACTCCATGCCGAGACTAAATTGATTGATGGGAAGCCATTGCTGGTGTTTATAAAACAATGAAATACCTGCTCTGACAGTGTTAGTAGCTGCACATGGCACAGTGACAAGAATTTTTTATGAGCGTTTGCCATTCAGGGTTTGAGAGTTGACTTTTAAAAAGTTTTAACTTTAAAGAGCTTTCTGTGTATGCCAACAATCATACACATCAAGCTGTACGGGCTTGCTGTGTATTCCTGTTGGTTTGGTCAGTGCTGCGTATTGGTTTAGTCAGTGCTGTGTATTGGTTTGGTGTGTATGCCAACAGGCATACATAGCAAGCTTGGTTTGTTGTGTATGCCAACAGGCATACACAACAAGCTTGGTTTGCTCAGTGCTGTGTATTGGTTTGCTGTGTATGCCAACAGGCATGCACAACAAGCTTGGTTTGCTGTGTATGCCTACTGGAAAACACAACAACAATGCCAACAAAGTTGCAAACAACTACGGAATTAGACATAACTGGAGTCTAGAACCAATCGCTGCCTGAAACCGCCCGTCGCTTCGCTTAACCTCCTGACTAACTTGCTTACTCGTTCTAAATGACTCAATAGCTTAAAAAATTGAACCTCTTACTACTTAGGCTAAGTGTGGGGCCCTCTAGAAACCTCTCCCATGCGGGTTAGGTTTATTATTTTCTTTTTGGTTTTTAAACACACAATTTTCACTTGAAGTCAGGAAACGGTTCCTGTTGACCGCCTATTCAGCTATGGGGTCAACTCATGTGCCATGAAGTATGCATCATCAGATGCAAGTATGTTGAAGACAGTATTGGTTCTACTTGGGCATTTTATGCTCCAACACTAAATTTTGTAAATGAAATTTCCGCACCCCTGCGTGGGTTGATAATGTAATAAGTCTGCATGGATCATAGTTAGGTCAGGTACCTTGGGATGTTTTCATTGGGAGAGTTCCTTTCACCAAGGGTTTTTTATCCTCAGGTTGTCAACTGGGCTTTTCAGCCCGACTGACTTCCCATGAGTTTTTCTCTCCACACATGCAATAATTCCTCCAAAGTGGTGAACGGCGTTCTAATGGTCTCATCCTTTGGTAGCTATTATTTAGGAATGTTGTAAATGACCATGCCAAACAGTGTAGAAAGTTTCGCGGAATTTCGTCGAGTCTAGATAGGTCTTTTTTAATTAATTAAATGTTTTTTTGAGCAAACATTGTAAAAAATGGGTCTTTGGGCTTTTGATAGGGGTATTTGTGCTCAAAAGAAATGGAATAGCACCCCCTACACCCATAGACCAAGTTTCAGGTCAGTCGGACAAAGTTTGCTATGCATTTGTCCACCCGGAGTCAAAGTCAGTCAAAACAACAATTTTAATTGCTAAGTCATTTTTGTAATTTTTGTAAA
>SNQJ01S0182216.1:6865-16922 GCA_010110895.2 Picea sitchensis | reverse complement strand
AAGATGCAATACTCTCCCACACCATTCTAGTCAGATCTACATCAGTGCAGGAGGGTTCTACACCAGCCACAGGCACAGAAAGAGAAGGGGGACGTCCCATCTAGGGTTTCCAGCAAGGGGGTCGCACCATTCTTAGAGGGAAATTCGTTCTAGCTGAGGAGAAGGGATTTTGAGAATTCCAGGTATTGGGTTTTCCTTGCAGGTGTCTTAGCATCATTCTTGGTGGTTTCCGGAGGCATTTCAGTGGCAGGTTTATTTGTATTGACAGTGGGACAATTTCCCAAGAGTAGGGTGCACTATTATTTGGAGGGTAGCTAGATCTAAGGATCTAGCAGGTATTTTGATGATTTGAGCACTTGGGTATTCATTGTCGTGCCCCGATCTATCATTCTAGTGGATTGGTGGAGTTGTTGGACGTCTCTAGGAGAGAGGCCGAATTATTAGGGTTTCAGTCATCGAGTGGGGTGCACCATACATTGGAGGAGTTTCAGATCCACAGGGTTTGAGAGTGGCTTTGGAGATTTAAGCACCTGGGTTGTCCTTGCAGTTGTTCTATCTATCATTTGGCATATTTCTTGGGGTGATTGGACATATTTGACAGCAAGGCCGAAATATTGAGGAGCTTCAACATTGCAGCAGGACGTGGCACCTTCCAGCTTGAGGGTTTAGCATCCTTACAGCCAGATCTACTTGTATCTAGTCTTCAGTGTATATCCAGCCTTTAGAGGCTTATTGTAGTCTTTTATTGGAGCATTTTGTAGCAGCTCTATTGTCTATCTTCTTGGCCATCTGTTGAGCATTCCAGATCGGCATCTTCATTGTAGCAGGCTCCTCTATTTCATGAATAAAAGCAGATTTGAGATGTTTTGGCTTATCTATCATATTGCATATGGTTGAGGTATGTCCATGATTATATCTTCTTGTTTATTGTTGCAAACATTCATATAAACACATCAGTAAACCCTATGGCCGAAATCAAGAGGCCATTAAGCAAGTAAACACATCTAACAAGTAGGTCAGCCAAGTGTTTGACGAAATACCTCACTCAGAAAAAGTTTTTAAAAGACACCAAAACCGTGATGATCCTAGCATAATGGCTTGGGATCATTACATCTCTCCATTGTAAGCAAGCCCCAAGAGAGTCTCTAGGGCTTGCATTTCTCTAAAGTTTTAAATTTCTGCAATTTCTATTTCCTAGTTTGCCTACACCTAGCATATAGTTTGGCCAAATCAACCAAACTTAATCGTATGGCTAGATTTTAAAGTTCATTTTCAGCGTTGCTTTACTTTCTTGTTTGCCCCACTTGTCCTTAAGACAAGGTTGTGTGGCTAGGATTAGTTTCATTCCAAGTTCTTTTCATTTCCAAGTCATTTATTTTTCACCCTGTTGACCACCTATTCAACTAGGGAGTCAACTCCATGTACCATGAACATATGCACCATCAGGTGCTACCAAGTCAGAGACATACTAGTTCTACAAGGCAGTTTTGGCCTTCAGCACTTCTTTTTGTAATGGAATTTTCGCTCCCCTATGTGGGATAATAATGTAATAGGTCTGCATGGATCATAGTTAGGTCAGTTGCCTTAGGACTTCATCATTAGAGGAGTCTCTTTCACTGAGTGTTTTTTTTCCTCGGGTTATTAATTTGGCCTAACCAACCTTAATAATTTCCCTTGAGTTTTTAACTCCCACAAATAATTCCTCCAAAGTGGTGAAAGGCGTTCTAATGGTCTAGTCCTCTAGTAGCTAGTGTCTAGGAATGTTGTAAATAACCATGTAAGACATCTCTTAAAGTTTTGCAGAATTTCGTAGAGTCTAGATAGGTTTATTTTAATTTATTAAAATTGCCTAAGTTGGGTAATTTTAATTAAATTTTGATCCAAAATGTAAAAACTAGGTCCTTGGGATTTTGATAGAGGTATTTGTGCTCAAAAGAAATGGAATGAGACCCCCTACACCCTTGAACCAAGTTTCAGCTCAATTGGACAAGTTTTGCTAGGTGTTTGTCCATGAGGAGTCTTAGTCAATCCAAGACAGCAATTTAATTGTTTATATTGACATACTCAAAATGTCAATTGTTTGTAATATGAGTAAATGGTTAGAGAGGTGGCAAAACTTACCCAAACCCATACCTAAGCTATCCTAACCCCTTTCCTAACCTTTCTACACCCCCTCACTTTGTTATTACTTCATATCACTCACTTCCCCAGGGAAGTTGTGCCCCCCTTGAGGAAGTTAATGTCCCAACTCAAAAATTAAAGGGGGAACACCTCCTTAACCCCTAGTGCGCCCTCCCTAGTGCCTAACCTTAGTGTTGGGTGGTCTAAAAGGGTATTACCCATCCCCCTCACTCATCCTTCATCCCCCTCACCTCTCCAAAACCCTAAAGTTGTGCCCCCTCTTGAGATGATCACTCTTCCTCATGTGTTGACACTTGGAAAGCATCCAAGAGGGGTAACTTTGCCTTCCCAAGCATAAATGAAGGTCCTCTCTCCTTCATTTCTCATCTTCTCTTAGTGTATTGTTACTATACCCAAATCTCTCCCACTTTTCTCTCTCTCCCACGTTTCTCTCTCTTTTCTCAAGCCGGAAGCAAGTATTTGCTCAAGCTTGCTCATAATAGAAGAATCTTTGGAGGAAACCATTGGCATTTGGAGTATTCTTGGTGTTTGGTTTTGGACATTATTGAGGTGACTTGTATTTGTGCATTATTTGAGTTCTTAGTTTCTAGATTAGAGTAGGAGATCCAAGCAAAGTATTTTGCTTGGATAGATCTATAGTAGTATTGCTCTAGATCTAGGTAGAGTAGTTTCCTTTCTTCTTCAAAGTATTTTGTGGATGTTTTGGGATCTACGTACCTCTTACTTGGTCTTGTAGCTTTGTCTTATTTGCTTGCAGGTTGCTTAAGGGTGAGAAGGGGCAACTTCAAATTTGGAAGTTGCATTTTCCACCTAATCTTATTTCCTCTTATAGTTTCAGTTTTGTTTTTCTGTTCTGTTTTCTGTAGGGGTAGATTTATATGCTGAAGTAGATCAAAATCGACTACAAATACTGCCATATTTCATCTTATATTTCTGTTTTATCTTAACAGAAATTTTCTGCAAGGTTTTCAGTCGTTTTCTGCAGTTTTGCAGGTTTTTGACAGAAAACGAGGAGGAATAGCCCACTTGGGGCCTTACAACATCAACAACAACCTCCTATGTTGGGATGCCTACTTACCCAACACTTCTCTCCTCCATTATCATTGTAAGCAAGCCCCCAAAGAGTAACCAAGGGCTTGCACTTCTCCTAAAATTAATTTTCTGCAAGTTTTTAGTTTATTTTCCTACACCTAGGAAAGTGCTTGGCTTTGCCAACCATCGTTAATCGTGAGGCTTGCTGCAATTTATTTTATGTTATTAGTTTAGTCTCTTTTCAACCCACTTTGGCAAAACAAAGGAAGGCTTGCCTCCACCTTGTGCCATTGTTTGAGGTTTGCTTAACTTAGTTTTGTTTACAAGCATTTTATTTACACTTGTTTGCCTACACCTTGGAGTGTGATTGCCTTTGCCAACCCCCAAAATCACAAGGCTAGACTAGTTGTGGTTGTTTCATTTTATGCTCAATGATGGTTTATGTTAAGTTATGAAAAAATCATATGCTAGTGTAGGCCCATGGAGGCATAATAAGCTTATGGTGCTCATTTTGTTTTTCTATTTCATTGCAAGCTATATTTACTTCAAGTACTTTGCTTTCAAGTTATCTCTTTACAAGTACTTTCTTTTTCTTGCAATCTCATGAATGTTTAAGGCAAACTTATATTTTAATTCTTGCAAGTTTCATTTCAAGTACTTCATGCTATTTCAAGTTATACACTTTTGTTAAGTACTTTTCCTTCACTTGCAAGCATTTTTCTTTACAAGCACTACATTGCAGTCACTCAACACACAACTAACTTAATACACCTTAGTCTCCTAGGCTCTAAAATTAAATAGTTTTAATAGGTCACCCTCTACTGACCCAACTTTGCCATCTAAAAACGAGAATTGTAAGGAAGCAACAGGAGGTGTTAAATCGGGGACGATCTCACGACGCTTGGCGTGCTTCCCGGAAGTACTTCTTTTCTTGGGTTGACCCGTGGAGCTAGGGTGGGGCCTTGTTTGCCTCACTTATTGAGCACCCAACAACTATTTGGTACAAGCGAGGGGGGGGTTGGGGTTGTCACTTAGTTTAGGATTCATACTCTAACTTAACAACTTAATAATCATAATTAATCCACTACAACCTAGGGCACTTTCATATTCATTTCTTTATGGTTTATGCATGAGTAATCTTGCAAGCACTTGTCAATTCCTTTACTTTTCATGCAATTTACTTTAAGCACTTGTGGATGTTAACTAGGTGAACTAAAGTTGCGCCCTTGCCCATGGAGGCTTTCTTTGGAGCATTGTCATTTAATTTTGAGTTGTGTTCTGCTTTATTGGCTTAACCCCTTGAAGTTGCGCATCCTTTGGAGGCAACTTCATTGTTTGGGTTTGCAGGCTTGATGTGTTGGTATAATCTTTTCCTTTGAGCAAATCTTTATTTCCCTGCACAATCAAGTATTTCAAGTTAGTATCAAGTTAGTGCTTGTTTCCTTTCTTGTCCATGATTGTATAATTGAATCTTTGGTGTATCTTTAGACATTCTTAGATGTGTAGACAATTGATTATCCCTTTTTTGTATCGATTTCTAATTGTAAATCTTGTGAAGTCATTCTTTTGTAATCTTGTTGTTGTAACTCTATGTAAAATCTAATCTCCTTTAGACTTTAGTTGACCCTTTGCCCAACCTTAGGCACTAGTCTTTAGTTGTCTTAGGAAAAGGGCTTTCCTTTGCATTGAATTATTGCACTTTGCATTGTTTGCCTCTCATATAGGCTAGATCCCCCAAAACTTTAACTAATTAAAATCAACTCCTAGAAATTAACTTCTTAACTTCACATAGTAACTAGGGTCTACGCCCCTGGGCTTCCCTAGGAGTAAGCCTACACGGAAGAGGTTCAAGTCGAGGTGACAGTGAGCTTTGAACCTAGGCATTGTGCCTCCAAGGACACACTAAGTGAGTTGGACTTAGCTCACATTTGCAAGTATGTATAAGAACGGCAACACACCCACTTGGGAACAAAACCAGTAGGCTTTGTCCTCCACCTTGTGCACTTGTTGTGGTTGCAAGTAGTTTAGATTTGCTTTCAAGTTATTTATTCATTCTTTATTTATTTTCCTACACCTAGCATAGTGTTTGGCCAAGCCAACCATGCTAAATCGTAAGGCTAGGTAAATAAGTGATGTTATCTTGCTTCTATTGCTTATGTTCATTGATTATCTTTAGATCTTAGAAGCTTATCATCATTATTTGCTTAAGCCTATGCAGACATAGTAATTTACTTGTGTATTCCTCTCAAGCATTCTTTTCTTTCTAAGTATTTACTTTGCTTTCAAGTTCAAGCATTTTCATTTCCTTTCAAGCAATCTATTCTTTACATTCAAGTTAATTTCAAGTACTTTTTCTTTTATGCAATTTACTTTCAAGTACTTTTACTTTCTTGCAATTTACTTTTGTCAAGCACTTTTTATTTCAAGCACTCAACTTAACTTAATTAATCTTTAAAGTTCAATCAATAGCTCCTTAGGGGCTTCAATTAAACTAGTTTAATTAGAACACATGTCACTGTCCAAACTTTGCCATCAAAAAGGGATCTTGTGGAGGCGACAAGGGGTGTTAGCTCAGGGATGGTCTCACGGCACTAAGTGTCCCCCTTGTTGAGCACCCTTATTTCCCGGATTGACCTGTGGAGCTAGGGTAAGGCCTTGTTTGCCTTACTTATTGAGCACCCAACAGTCCTTTTGGTATAAGCGGGGAGAGTTTTAGGGAAGTCCCATAGTTTAGGATTCACACTTCACTTAATCAACCTAATTAATCCGAAAATTTATCCACAATCAACCTTGGCTTTAACTTCATAATCTACTTTTATGGTTCATGCTCTCTAATTTCTGCAAGCACTTTCATTTAAGTTATTTTTCATGCAATTTTATTGAGCACTTGTGGATGGTTAACTAGTGAACTTGGAAGTTGCATATCTCTTGCCCATGGAGGCTTTTACTTGTTTTATCTTTGTCCATCTTGAATTCTGCACTAGCCCTTGGAGGCTCTTTTGATTGGTCTTTCATCTATCTTTGAGTTGTGTATTGGAGCCATTGCATAACCCCTTGAAGTTGCGCATCTTGTGGAGGCACTTCATTGTTTGGGTTTGTTGAATTGTTGTGTTGTGGTGAATGTTATCTTGAGTAATCGTTTCCTTCCCTGCACAAACAAATCAAGTTAGTTCATTGTTACTTCAAGTTAGATCTAGTTAGTGCTTATTTTGTTAATAGTGGTTCAATTGTAAGTTGTGTAAAGTAATTCTTTTGTATCTAATTGTAAACCTTGTAAAGTCTTTATTTCTATTCTCTTGTTGTAACTTCAGTTGACCCCTTGCCCAACCTTAGACACCAGTCTTAGTTGTCTTAGGGAAAGGCTTGACTTTGCATTGAAAGATTTGCACTTGCATTGTTGGCCTCTCATATAGGCTAAATTCCCCAAAACCTTTAACTAATTAAAATCAACTCCTAGAATTAATCTTTTAACTCACATTGTAACTAGCGTCTACCCCCCTTGGCTTCCCTAGGAGTAATCCTAGACGAAAGAAGTTCAAATCGAGGTGACAGTGAGCTTGAACTTAGGCATTGTGCCTCCAAGGACACACTAAGTGTATTGGACTTAGTCCATGTTAGCAAGTGTGTATAAAGACGGCAACATCTTTGGCGTAGTTGTCGGGGATAAGTCTTTTATCCTTGGTCTAAACGACATTAACTTAATTTATTCTTTTAAAACTAAGTAATAAATTTTCTCCCTAAATTTTCTTTTTTTTACTTGGGTTGGTTTTTCATTGTTTGCTTACTCTCCAAGTGGCGACTCCATTTGAAAATCTCTTTGAAGTATACTACAGTGAGCAATCCTTTTGCTCCTTGTAAGTTGCTTGAAAGTCTTGGAGAAGAAGCAATCTCTGATATCCAGCTCTTGTTGTACATAATAATCTAACAACTTTTTGTTTTCCTTCTTGTTTTTGCTTTCTTTGATGCTCTTGTTTGTTTGAGATAAACATGGTCATCTGGCAACTCCACTCCAAAATAATTTGACAAAGTATTCTTCAAGGAGGAACTCACGGCTTGTTTTGCTTCATCCTTGAACTTAAAAGGGTTTTTGGATGAAATTAGCCCATTTTTCTTCTCGTTGGATCCTTAGTAATCTTTTGGATCCCTGATCTTTTCTTTTTCAACGAGTAATGAAAAGTTTTACAAACCTTTTGATTTTTCAGGAATTGTTGGTTATCCTCACGATATATCTGATGATGTTACTGAAAATTTATCTGATTTTCATGATTATGATGATGCTTGCGCTCATGGCAGGGCCTTTGGGCAGTTAATTGATGATTGGTATGATCCACCTATTTATGAGGATGTTCTAATGAAATTGTTTTCCTGGACTCTGGTTCTGGGATATGTTTATGATTGGTTTCATGATTCTAAGGATAATACGTTCAAGACCAAACGAGATTTGTTGCATGCCTCTTTGGAGAGATTTGGGGATGATCGGGATAAAAATTACAATGAATTGGTTGATGCTTTTATGGAAAAATGGAAGAAGAAGAATCTTTCAGATATTGGAACAATCAATTCAGATATAAAGATAGATACTCCACCAGATCCCATTGAGGAGCCTAAAGAAATCATTGAGACCACGCGGTTTTTCCAATTAGATCAATTAGAGATCATGGAGGCTCCCTTTGCAGAGGATGAGACTTGTATTGAATATCCGGACCGTATTGAACTTGAGCTTCACGGTGAAAAAGATAGGGAAGTTCATAGGGAAATTCCGGATGAATCCATGGATGAGCCAGTAATCAATTTTGAGGAGATAAAGGAATTTGAGTTTGAAATTGTTGAATATATAGATAATTCAAGTCCCCACCCTCCTCCCAAGGAAACAATCTCTTTAAGGGAGAAATTTAACAACCTTGATGAAAACAGTGTAATGGTTCCTTTGACATGTTCATTTTCAACCTCTCAATCAAAAGATGACTTAATACAGGAAAATGGGGGAATGGAAGGCAACTTCAGTTTGTTGGCCTTCCACCTTGACAGTCATGTGCAACAAAGTATTAAGATTTTACACGGCTTGTCAACCTCCAATGTTTGGTTCAATGGAGGAAGGAGCATGATTCTTGGTTGGTTCTTTCTCACAAAAAATTCCAAGTTAATAAAACTTGGAAAAGGGTCTTCTACGAGTCATCTCGGACAAGGATGTTTCAGACATTTGTGGATTCATTCCATCCATTGCATGGACGGTTGTAACGTATCTCTAACCCTTCTCCTTTATTTTAAGTTTTGTATTATTTCATTTCAATATTTAAGTATGTTACTTAGGTTGTTCATTAGTTTCATTTTGTAATTGTTGTACAATAGTTATTTCATTTATGTGATTATTGTTTACAGCATTTTATTTATCTTAGACATGTGTTTATGTTGGGTATTGGTGAGCACTATGTTTTGTAGATTTTGGATTCTCGTGTGCTCTTCTTCCCAAGTGAAGATCAAACACACGTCCCCATGTGGAGCCAGATGTTGACCACCTATTTCGACTAGGGGGTCAGCTCCATGTACCACGAAGATATGCCCCTGATGGCACTACAAAGTTGAAGACTTGTTGGTTCTACAAGGCATTTTTGGCCTCAGCACGTATTTTTGTAATTGGAATTTTTTCTCCCCTGCGTGGGATAATAATGTAATGGGTCTGCATGGATCATAATTTAGGTTAGTTGCCTAGGAATTTATCATTAGAGAAGTCCTTTCATCGAGTGTTTTTTTTCCTCGGGTAATTAATTTGGCGTAACCAGCGTTTTTAATTTCCCTTGAGTTTGTCACTCCCACAATAATCCTCCAAAGTGGTGAAAGGCGTTCTAATGATCAATCCCTATGGTGACTAGGGTCTAGGAATATTTTAAATGACCATGCTAGACATCTCCTTAAGTCTTGCGGAATTCCATCGAGTCTAAACGATTTTTTTTAATTTTTTAAAATTACCTAGTTAATGGTAATTTTAATTAAATTTGATGTAAAAATATAAAAACTAGGTCCTTGGGATTTTTGATAGGAGTATTTGTGCTCAAAAGAAATGGAATGAGACCCCCTACACACTTGGACCAAGTTTCAGCTCAATTGGACAAGTTTTGCTAGGTGTTTGTCCATGAGGAGTCCAAGTCAGTCTAAGACAGCAATTTAATTGCTTGATTTGACAAAGTCAAAAATGTCAAATAATTGTAAAATGAGCAAAATGGTTAGAAAAAGAGTGGGAGAAGTTATCTAAACCTTTTTCTAAGCTACCCAAACCCCTTTCCTAACCTTATTTCACCCCCCACACTTACCATCACTTCACATCACTCTTCCCCCCTAGTGAGTTGTGCCCCCCTTGGTGAGTAACTCAACCACACTCGAGAAATAATTAAAGAAAACCCCTCATCTCACTAAGGCGCCCTCTGATGGTTCTAACTTAATGTTGGACCAAGTCTAAAGGTGCCACCTCACCCTCTCACCCATCTACCAAAACCCTAGCTTGCTCAAAACCCTAAAAGTGTGCCCCCCTTGAGATGTTCAATGACACTTGGTTGATGGACAGTGGGCTTAAACTTAGACATTGTGTCTCTGAGGACACGCTAAGTGGATCAAGACTTAATCCACGTTTGCAAGTGTTTATAAGGACGGAAACAAGGTGCATCTCCATAACTTTACAAGGAGTAAAAGTGAAATATATAAGTTAAAGAAGTCAAAAAGGGAATCCCAAACAAAACCTCACGTCAAAGGTCGCGATCATTCATTAAAAAAGAAAAAGTTACTAAGTTTATTAAAAGGGCCCAAGAAAAGAGATAATATTAATATCTTATTTTAAAAGAAAAGATATTATTATTAAGAGAAAGTATATTTTAGTGGGGTTGTTAAAAAA
>SNQJ01S0182215.1:0-19163 GCA_010110895.2 Picea sitchensis | reverse complement strand
ATAAAAAATGAAAAGGAATTCCAGATGGGTGGTCACAATTCCAACTTCAATGTAAATTTAGCAACGTTCATAATCCATAAAGTGCAACTTGGCTCATAAGCAAGGAAGTCTAACTGCATTTGTTCACACTTGTGGGCATTAGATTTGGATCGTTAGAGTTGCATTGAATTCGTAATCCCTAAAAACATATAGGTAGCCTATTTGAGAGGTCAAAATGTCATCTTTGGTTGAGACCAAAATTTATGCAAAGGCATTTTTAATGAAAGTCTAACTGCCATTTAAAATGATGATTTGACCAAAATACATTATGTTAGCTCATCTTACATCTTCATCGTATAAGCTTCTAGAATGCTAAATTGTGTTAGCACAATTCATTGATATCTGAAAGATTTTAATCCGTGAAAATAGTCAACTATTGGTTGGAGCACCTATACCAAACGCCTGGCAAATTGCCAATTATTCTTGAAACACAATTGTGAATCAACAAGTCATGTAAAATAACTTTAGTGAGCCTGGTATAAACTGCACACACTTTTACATAGGTTAAATCTATTTAAAATCAAGCAGTGCAACAACAAACTTTGTAATACATGCAATATGACAAATGTAAGAAAGAAAACTCGTGAGGCAAATCAAATTGTAAAAATGCATTTGAATCACGCTTTCATGAACTTGTATCAAAACGAAAAAGTCAAACAAAAGTACATTTTAGCGAATAATAATTATAGTCGATAACATACAATCATCAATCAAATTTAAAAGAATGAAGCCCAAAGAAGGAGCACCTAGGTTTAGAGGGTTGATTTTAAAAAATTAAAGGGTGCCTCAAAGGTGCTTGACTTGGGAGCAGTATATCAACAAATGGGTGACACTTTGGATGGAATCCATGGATCCTATAGAAAATTTGATCAAATTCTCAAGGAGGAGACTTAGTTATGTTCTAATAGATACCTTACTCTCCATAGTGTCCCATAGAGACTTTTTTCAGTGATGAAATCCCAAAACTGCTTGATTCCCATTTACGAAAAAACAGCCTATATGAGAATGAAGGTGAGGTTTGATGGATTTTATATTTAAAGTTTGATCCAAGTTTCAAGTTGAAGCCAAAATTGCAAAGCTAATTTGAATAAAAAGGGATTTTTTAATGTTTTCTCTAGGAGGCTTCTATAATTCCTCCGCAGTGTCCTCCACCGATGAGTGTCCCTTAGCCACGTGAGTCACCTGCAGTATCCACAAACCTTGACTCTGCACTCCTACTAGGGCATCCATAACCCCAATGGAGATATCTATATTTCCCAAAATTAAACTTGTTCCTTTCGCATCCTTCCTTTTAAAAAGTTTGACCAAGTCTTCAATAGGGTTTGTTGACCTACCCTTGGCTCCCATACCAAAGTCAGATTTGTACTTGCTTATTAAGAAGTGGGGGGAGTTTGATCAAGTGGTTGAGGGAAAAGGAACCCACCTGAACTTAGGTGATGGAGGTGTTGCAATGGGATCATGTAAAAATCTCTTGTTGTGCATATATTATTTCTACCAATTATATATTATATATATATATATATATATATATATATATATATATATATATATATATATATATATATATATCTTACTAACAAAGACACACACACACACACACACACACACACACACACACACACACAATTCTTGTTATTCTTATTGTGTGTGATGATATTAGAATATTAGAATTGTGGTCGAAATACTAACTTGAAGTTAGTTAAGGTTTATGTTTTGCAATGTACTTTGCTTATTTGACATGTCAATTTCAAATGAGAAAGATATTATTTATTTGACTTCTTAAAATTACAATAGGAAGCCTTGTTCCAGAATCCTACTGACCAAGTTGAACATAGTAATCAAGCCCAAACACCATCTACCATGTATGCCTCTTTCTTTTTATCATTGTAATACTATTATAAAACATTGACTTGTGGAAAACGTTGTTTGTAGATCTATTATATGCTCTTTCAATGAGACTCCAACCCTCTCACTATGGATCCATAATTGGCGAAGCGAAAATCCCTCTAACAATCCCCTCTTGCATGTCCCCTTTCATTTTTAGCACTTGGTCACTTGTTAAGCCTTGCTAGGAATTTTGGTTTCTCCAATTGCGACACATTTTGCTAGGTGTCTGTATTGGTCTAGGGACTTGTGTTTTGATATGGTCTCTAGTTGGTTAAAAGTATCTTGTTTTAGGTTCTCAATTTGACTAATTTGTATAAGACCACTTTTTAAGGGTTCTACTTGGTTAAACATTCATGTTTTCTTTATGCAACCCATAGATCAAAGAGTGAAATTTCTTGGAATTACCTATGGTGTGACCCTAAAATTCACAATGCTTTAGTCAAAACCTACAACTTAATTATAATAGAAAAACCATTTTGTCCAGTGGATAGGGAAACATCTAGCCATACCCTTTTGGCACCCCTAAATGTATTTAAATTCCTACCCCTTTCCTCCTTATTAAGGATCTCTTCTCTCGTTCTCTTGTATGTCAAAACTCTATTGGAATGACACCAAACTTGAGATCTAGCACTCTTGCCTCCTTCTCTCTCTTGTACTCTTGGTATACTTGGACATGGCTAATGCTCAGCCTTCAAGCTCTCCAATGAAGTGGGAGCTTCCTCGATAAGTTATCCTTTTCATTTGGATTTCAAGCATATTGGATCAATTAGTTTGCTCTGAGAATTTGGCCCTTGACTTTTGTCCTTTTTATGTATTTTGGTCAATTTACATCACCACCTTAAGATTGGCTCCAACACAACTTGTAAAGGATATAATGTCCCTTTCCTAATGATCACCTCGGGAGGACTTAATAGCCTATTTAATTCCCATAAGCTATAGTCGGTGCAATGGAATTAATTAATTTCATTATTTAATGTCAATTGGGTGAAAAAGCACATTAATGGTGACATTGAATAATTAAATTAAAGACAAAAGAAAAGTGAATTTGGGAGGAAATATTGAAGAGGCACATAAAGTCACTTTATAATGTGTATTTAATTGGGCGGAAAAGGCAAGAGAGTATATTAAGTGAGGTTGGAGCTCATTTTCTCATTATTCATGATTGTTTTTCTCAAATTGGATTTTGGAGAACTCTCATAGCTTTTTGGATTTGGAATTTGGAAATCAATTATAGGCAACTAGGCTTAGGTGGTGAGACAAATCCACCCTAGTTGATCAAAAGGAGAGATCACATAGATATTTCATTAGGAATTATTGTTGAAGGAGGGTGCATCAGTTGGTCAAATCGTGGGCATTTTTAGAGTTGTGGGTGCTTTATGGAGGCTATTTCAGAGGAGGTCGAGCAACTATCATTCATCTTTGTCTTTCTCTCTAGATCGTACCATCAATTGCATCTTAGAAGGGGGTTGTATCATTAATTGTCAACATGCTTAGGAGGAGGCCCATAAAGGAAATTAGCACCATTTATTATTAGTTTGTAGAGAGTTTCAAAGGTTGTATCCCACATCACTTACAGCTCATGGAAGTTCTAAGAGTCATTGTGATTATTTATGGATTATTAGGAGTTTCAAATGGAGTACGTCCATCATTTTATTTCGTGGAGAGGATTTAAGAAGGTTGTACCTTTCTTCGAACAATGGAACCTCAAAGGGATGTATCATCTGTGCGGGCTATGAGAATCTTATAGCAAGGGTAACCTCTGATATAAAATGGAGCTACAAAAAGTCCTATATGGTTACCTAAATTCGAGAAAGTTTAATTATCTGATTGCATTTGTTAAAATTATATTTTATTTATTATAGTTTTAGGAATAAAAGGTGTTATCAATTGCAATAAATGCATAATTGTTTACATTTTTGTATTTAAATTATAATGAAGGCAAATTGTGTGCCAAAAATATTGTGGATTTGTCTTCAGGAAAGGGATCTCAAATATAATAAATAAAAAACATATCAACAGTCTTGGAAAGGGATCCTACATTGGTATCAAAGATGGTGTTCCTGACACCTTATGAGTTACATGATTTTTAATGTGTCCGGAGGACAGGGAATATGTCACATACAAAGAAAGGAGAGGGTTAGGGAACATGAAAATTTCACTCGAGGAGTCCAGGAAGAAGAGAGAGAAAACATGGGAAATAATAGAATCCACAGGGGTAGCACTTTGAATATTTTAGATGCCTTGAAAGGTAGCATGGGACAGATTCGGCTTCTCACTTGCCAATAAAAATAATCAAAGTAGACAAAACAAAGCTGGTAATAATGGTTCAGGAGGGTCTAATGGCAGCAATGGTAATAATGGGAATCATGTTGAGAACCGACACTCCATGCCACCTTGAGAATAACACTGGCCCCAGTAGAGTGACTCCTATAGACCCTCTTACCTGATTCTTGGGACAAGGGATACAAATCCCAGGGGACAACAAGAAGGAAAGAGATAGAAGAGTTACAATGATTATTTAGAAGGGTATCAAGCTCTTTGGTGAGGAATTTTATCACATTATATCCCCTTCTGAAGTTTTGTACCATCAGTCTGAGAATAGACCAAGGGATTGTGGGCCCTTTATGTCTGAGGATCTTCAGCGGAAGGTTAGGAAGTGTATCCTTGCTTTGATGGATCATACCATTATTCTGCTTGCCTAGAGCTTAGGTTCATAAAGTTGGACATATATTTTCCAACTCAATTCTATCAGTAGGCAGAGCCATTATATATACTACATTCATTTGGATGGGAGGCTCATGAGTGAGTAGGCACCATGCATTTCAAATCCTGCGTTAAGGGCATGCTAAGTAATACACCAATGCATTATACCACCACCACTTCAAACAAAGGCTTATTGACCAATTTGATAAGAAGGACCCAGAGTTAAATTTCAGGAAGCTAGCATAGCTCAAGAAGATTGGGACAATGGATGCTTACATTTCAAAGTTTCAGAGGGGATGTGGTAATGAGTGGCCGGATGTGTTGGAGTTATTATAGCCTGAGAGTTGTAGGTTGGGAAAAGCCAAACCCAAACCACAAAAGCATGTGCTAGAGCTATGAGACCTACACCCAATGTCACCTTGATGTAGGTCCCACACTTGGGGGTGACTAAGGTCACTCTTGGGAAGTGATCACAGAGACCCACAAGGGAGGTGTAAGGAGAATTCCCCTAGAATTTCAAGTGATGGAAGAATGGGTGGTTAGAAATGATATAGAAGTAAAGAAATTAAAATTAGATCACAGAGAGTAAAGAGATAGTTATTGAATTGCACCTATACCATGCGAGACAAAGAGACACATTTCCAACCAAGTATGAAAGTAATGGATCGATTAAAGTTAATCTTGTTGTCCCTAAAACACATCAGCATACAATTTATTAAATCAGCAATGATTACATCCAAATCAGCAAGTAAGAGGTCTATATTAGTTAGCAATGTCAACAATAAAACTAGTAACCAATTTGGACCGAAAATAACACTTCAAGTTTGAATAAAGATGGTTGTCATAAGAGTAAATTTCTGCAAGGAAACTATATCAATATATGTTTGTAGGATTCAGTATTGAGAGTACAGCAGGAAATCTGGAGGCCATCAAAAAGTGCCCAAAGATATCCCAATAGATGCACCTATGTTAGTAGGTAAAACTAGCAAAGTTAGAGGGTTATTCTAGGGTTAGTTTATGAGAAAAAGGGTTTAGTAGGCTAGGGTTAGAGAAAATCTAATGGCTGTAGGTTAGTTTTACTACAAAAGTAATAATTTGTGGGAGAAAGAGGGTGCCCTAAGGGAGGAATAGTCCCCAAGGCATCAAGATCAGTATCCAAAAGAGACAACTTCAAAGCTTGAGGTATGCGTTTACCAAGGCAACAATTTATTTCTCCACACACCGATAAATTACATATTCTGGAGTGCATTTAAGAAAGGGTTAATGGAGACAAGAGAATATGAAGAATATAGAATGGAGTTTGCTTCCTTGGTATAGAAGCCCTTGCATACCCAAAGGCAAACCCTACTTGTAGCTAGAGGTTTTAACTAAGAGGGATGTATGCAATTATACTCCTCTTAGTAAAATATATGGAAAATGATATTCCCTTAGCAACAAAGATGAATTTGGAAACCACAAGTAGGGTGTATGCTAGATTCTCCTCCCTACTTGCATCCAACTCAAATAGAACCTTTAGCAGTACAAGTGATGGTACAATGGGAGAATAAATGGCACCTTCAAACCAAAAGGGAGCAATGCAAAGGCTAGACTAACCGCCAAAGCAATGAGAGAAGGCCAGGGTAGTGGCACCATCCATCAGCCATGAAAGCGAGACAGCCATAGAGCAAAGGGGGTGCAGAGAGGGCCTGTAGGGCATGGGAGATTTCAGTCCAAGGCCTCTCACAAGAGGAGATTTGTGTTTTAAAATGGGATCTTATGATCTTTTATTTATTTATACAAAGAAAGTTCCAAGGAAATGGATTTGTCCACATAATATTAAAAGGTGGAAACCATGACTAGAGGTCAGCAAGCCTAATATTTTCCCTGCAAGAATATAATGTTAAAAGATTCTCTTTAGATTTCACTTTTGCAAAGAGCCATAGAAACAAAGGTGATGTCATCCCAGCCAGAGGGAGGAGACGTTTTTGAGTAAGTGTGAGCAAGAGTTGTTGGGCTGGGCTGCAAGTAGGGCCTCCAAAGGCCATGTAGCAATCATCTGGAGCTTCTCCACCTCAAAATCCATGTTTCGTGCTATGATTCATCATCAACCACCACAAGCCCCTCAAATGTGACGTCAAACCCCTAGGGTAGTATTCCTCTAGGAAAGTCGTTTTGGCATACAGGAGATTCCCAGTTATATCTATCCAGTTGTCTCCTAGGCCTCTGAAGGCATCTCTTTGTCGTCTGGTTTGTGGGCCTATGCCATCCATCCAATGGGATGCTTGACCCATGAATTCCCAAGTTGGGATTTTTCTTTGGCCAGCCACCAACTTGTACCACTGAGACAATGGAATCATACTCCAAAAGGGATCTCAAAGTCAAAGAAGCACCATGATGAGTAAACAAAGTCAATAAAAGAGCCATTAAAGCATGTATACTGGGACTACATCATACAAACATGTGCTTTAAGAAACTAGACATTTTGCCAAGAAGTTTTTCTTGTAGGAGGTTGGCATGGCATTTCTTTTCAATGGATCAAAACCCTAAGTCTAGGAACAACCCTACTCACAGGAGTCATGTATGAATGGAAGTGGAATGGATTAGAGTCTCAGCAGACATAGAAGGTTCATATTATGCAAAGGAGTCCATGGTATTCTCTCATTTATAGGTGCCTTTGTGGAGGTTGTGTCACCTTAAGTCCCATAATGCATTTTTCTAAGCCCATCAATTTATCTTTTTTATCTTTCTTTATTTGTATTTTATTTCCAATATAGCATACAGGATGAGTTGGGAGGCCATTTCCACAGATTGTAGGTGATACATATGCTCCAGCTGATGTATCTACAAAAATTACTTTCACAAAAAGTAGGAAGGGATTTGGCTCATGAGTGGGACCCTTCCCTCAGTAATGCAAGGCTGAAGCCATTACGTTCATGGTGCTTGATGGCCAAAGTAAAACAATTCCATGGATTAGATGCCATGGATGTGATGGGTTGGCTCATGGTGGACCCTCCCTCCAGCCGGATCCTTTAAAAGCGTCTTTATTTTTTTTTTTTTTTCCACGGGGTCCTTATTTTTCTTGCAGAAGAAGCTTTTCATTGCTTCCAGGGATCCCACAAGAATCTGGAAGGTTCATTCATTATGATTTTATCTTTTACTAGCTAACTCCCATCTGAGCCTTCAACCCCTTCTTCACATGAAATGAGGAATGGTCCCTTTTAGGGTCAATCTACCCCAAAATCCAAGAGATGATGATGTCATGAGGGGAAATAATGTTGGAAATTGGTAAGTATGGTCGTGATTGGCACAATGACTCATCAAAGTAAGATCCTAGAAACAATCCATCCTAAGGGTGACCATATATTTGAGTTCCCCAAGCCAACCACGAGCATTAAAACAAGGTAAAAGGCATAGTTTCCGAAGCAGATGTCTCATAATAAAAATAACCTCCGATACACAGGCTAGAATGCCTCAAATATTAAAAATGAGAGTACCCACCATCATACGACTTGTCTTTGCATGGAGAAAGGCCCAAGTGACCTGTGGTGGCAATCTAGTATGGATGATGACCAAGTGTTGGAGTCCTTTACAGCCAATTTGCTTAATCACCCAGTGAGTTCTCTAGCTGTGCAAAATAGGATTATTAGTCATGTAGTCTCTTGGCCTCCACCATCACGCAGCTTTGAGGGGCCTACTCGAGACCGCGAAATCTCCTTGGTTGTCCATAAAATGGGGATAACATATAGATCCTACTACTTAGGGACTTTCAAATTAAGTAAGAGTGCATAGGAAATAGCAACATCCCGATAGACTTGTGCCTATAAGTAAACATCAAATTGTCTAGTGTGGGATGGCCTACTCATCCTTGTTCTCATATAATCATAATCAAAACCAACTAAGTTAGAAAAAAAAAATTTTTGAAACCAAGAGAAATATCTAACTAAGTATACATAGATGATGATGAAATCAATAACGCAAGTAGAGAAAAAGTAGAAATGCAATTACCAGAATAAAACTAATATGAACCAAAATAAAGATCCAGGATGCAAAAGAAGATTGCTTACCTGCTTACCTGGGATCCACTTGGGACTACAGAGTCAAGTCAGAGAGGTGTAGGGTGAAATAAAATACAACCAGTCACCGACAACTGATCATGGGGTTGAGACATTTTCCCCATGCTTTATCATGGCAGAGCAACAAAGAGACAATTCCAACCACATAGTAATCCATGAGCATAAAATAGAAGCATATGAATCCAATCCTTGAGAATAACAAAACTCATGGAGATGGGTGGGAGGGAGGAAATCCTATTGGAAGGAACATCCACCACCAATCTCATTTGATCGTTAAGAGCTCTCATCTACAAACATAGCCCAGGCTTTGATCTATCCATATCTAAGTGGGAATTTGGCAGCCAGCAGATGGTGGCTCATCTTCACCCTCATCAGCATATTACTTCTCCCGAAGATTGAGAAGATGTAGAGATATCAAAGAAGACCCCATGCTTCACCCGAGGGGAAGAAATGAGATACAGGATGAGACGGGGTCTAGAAGAAGAAAAATGTTACCTCGTCACATGAGATCCCTCATGAGAATATCAAGATGATAAGAACTTTTTCTTCCATTAGAGTGAACCTCACAGTTACTTACAGGGATGCCATTTGTGTCTTGAGTACTCACATCCAAGGTGATCAAAGTGAAGATACGAAAATCCTCAAAGAACAAATATGCATCCCCAAAATGATATGTATCACCCTGAAGATGTTGTGACAAGTTACTTTCCAAAGGATCGAGCAAATCTGTGATCATGTCATCATCACCATCCCAAACATCTGATTCATATATGCACGGAGAGCAATCCTTTGTTTTGGGGTTGCCCTCAATGTCGTAAGTGGGATCTCCGAATCCAAGAGGTGAAAGTCATAAAATATCCCATCCACATTTTCTAATCTGTATGAAAGTGTCAATATGTTGATCAATTGTATCTGAGGGCTCTTCTAGTGCTCCTCCACTTCTAGGATCATGGAACATTTTTTCATCAAGATCCTCGAAAGGGCCATAACTCATAATGTTCTCTTCCTTATGATGAAGGAAAGTAGCTTGGATATCTTCATACAGGTCATTAGAAGTGAAAGCACTTCATCTTCATTAAATTCCTCCTCAGAATATTCAACGTGATAAGATTCATCATGATCTT
Source organism: Picea sitchensis (assembly GCA_010110895.2). Classification (NCBI taxonomy): domain Eukaryota; kingdom Viridiplantae; phylum Streptophyta; class Pinopsida; order Pinales; family Pinaceae; genus Picea; species Picea sitchensis. Next base: position 9,358 of record SNQJ01S0182215.1, on the reverse strand, counting down.
CTTGGAGGATTTCTTTATAAGCATGTTCTTCAAGCATCACTTTTACTTGATTGTATCTCTTATTTGGCTTTGTAAAAGCATCTTTTCCCTTTCCATGCAAAATTTCATTCCAGCACTTAGCAGAAATTAGAGGGATTTGAGTTTATTCAAGGTGCCATTCCCATGAGCTAGAAGAGACACCTCAAAGGAGTCTCTAAAGGGGAGAGAAGGCTCATCAAAAGAGACAAAAGGGGAAGCAAGGGAAAGGTAGTAATGGAAAGGTGGGTTTGGAAAATGTGGAGTTGCCAAACAAACTTTGAAGAAGGTTTTTCAAAGAGGAAGCGGGTAGGTTCTTAGGTGGAGTATCCGGGAGGCAAGCTCGGGATGGAGGCTTTGGGAAAGAGACTTGCCAAAGTGTCATTTAAAAGGTACGAAGAGCTAAAATCACCTCCCCAGGTCTTGGTGCAAAATGTATATGTAAGAGTTGCTTAGGTTAGTGGAATCCTCAGCCCAGCCACAAAAGCATGAAATGCTACAACTATGGGACCTCACCCCAATTTCACCTCACGATGCTTAGGTCCAAGCTTGGGGGGCTAAAGGTCCCTTGCCTCCACAGGGCTGATCCAGAGACCCTAGGAATGAGAAGGGTGAAGGGAAGTGTAAGGATAATTTCCCAGGAAGGTCAAGTGATGGAATAATGGATTGGTTGGGAAAGGTAAGTGAATAGAGGTAAATGGATAACAAGTGAAAAGATAGTTTGTGAATTGCACATGCACCTGAGACACAAGAAAAGACAGTTTTCCAACAAATTATAGTAATGGATCAGAAAGTTAAACATTGTAAGTAAAATACAACAGCATACAAGTTAGTAAATCAGCAATATATTTCATCCAAATCATCAATATAGTTCATCCAAATCCAGCAAGTAAAGGGTCTATATTAGTTAGCAATGTCAAAAATAAAACTAGTAACCGATGTGGACTGAAAATAGCACTTCAAGATTGAATAAAGATGGTTTTCATAAAAGGCAATTTAATGAGAAATTATGTATCCTTATGAAAACAGCATTTGATGAAATACAGCAGCAAATGTGACCATCAAAGAGTCAGCTCCAAAGCTATCCCAATGTGTGGAATTACTGCACCCTAGGTTAGTCAGTTAAACTAATAAAAGTTAGGAGGAGTTATTCTAGGAGTTGGATTTGTGAGATATTAAGCCCGGTTATGGTTAGAGTTTAAAGAAAACAGCCCTAATGGTTGTAAGTTAGTTTTACTACAGAAATAATAATTTTTGGGAGAGAGGATGCCTAAGGGAGGAAGAATCCCAAGGCATCAATATCATTATCCAAAAGATACAACTTCAACACTTGAAATTTGTACATACATTTAGAGACAGCAATTTATTTCTCCATGCAATAGAAGTAAATGGCTAATTGCTGCCTTTAAAGAAAGGTTAATGGATTCAAAGGAGAATATGAAAGAAGCTATATAGGCTGCTTCCTTGGGTTTTTAAGCCCTTTTACTCCCCAAAGCAAACTTCTCTTAGCTAGAGTTTTAACTAGGAGGGTGTATGCAATTATACTCCTCTTAAATCACCAAGCCATATGAAAAATACGCATGTAATAAAATGGTGGAAACACAGTAGGGGTGTATGCCCTTATACTCCCCTACTTGGCTCAAGAAAATAAAACCTCTAAATTGTACAAATGATAATACAGTAAGAATAAAGTAAGCTTAAAGCACTAAAGGAGCCAATAAAAGAAGCTAGACTAATAACCACAAAGCAATGAAGGAATCAGCCAATGCTATTTTTCATCTCCATCAGCCATGACAAAGATTATACAAAGGAAACAAGAAGCTAGGGAATGGAGGAACTATCAAAGGCTGAGATTTAGGTCCAAGAGATCCTCCTCACAGTGGAGAGTTGTGTGTTTCCTGGAAATGGGATCTTGTGATCTCATTTATACAAAAAGTTTCCAAAATAGTTTGTCCACATAATGTAGGGTAAAACACAAGACTAGAGGTCAACAGCCTAGTCCCCTTTGTAAAGATAATATTTAAAAATTCCCTTTAATTTCACTTTTTGCACAAAAAACCACAGGAAACAAAGGGTGGCGTCACACATCCCATTAAAGGAGGGACATTTTTGAAGAATTAGACAAGACTGGGGAGGTGGAGTTGGGTTGCAAAGTAGGACCTCCAAAGGTCATGTAGGAATCATCTGGAGCTTCTCCACCTCAAAATTTCATGTTTTCATACTTTCTGATTCATCATCAGCCACCATATGCCCCTCAAATGTTGGCGTCAAGCGCCTAGGGAGTGGCGTTTTTCCCCTTCTACAGAGCAGAAAATTAGTTTGGCATAGGATATATGTATATACAACTATCTCCTAGGCCTACGAACGCATCTCTCTGTCGTTTGGCATGTGGACCTATGTCATCCATCAGGATGGGATACTCCCCGCCTGGAAGCCCAGAGTTGGGCTTGTTCTTTAAAGGCACCCACCAGCACATTGCACAGGAATAGGTAAGATACATCCCTCTAAGGATCTTAAGTCAAAGCATCGTGATGAGTGAATCAAGTCAACAAAAGAGCCATTAAATCCTTATGCGAGAGTGCATCATGTAAAACATGTGCTTTAAAACTAGGCGATTTTGCCAGAGTTTGGTTTAGCCAGGAGGGGTTGGCATAGTACTTCTTACTCATCCAATGGATCAAAACCCCCTAGAAGTGCAGGAACAACAGCCCTATATATGAGTCGTATGGATGAAGTGGAGTGGATGGGGAGTACTCAATGGGCATGGGGTTCATGATATACAGGTAATCCCATAATGTATCTCATTTATGGGTGCCTTTGTGGAGGGTGTGTTGAGTCCTTCATTTGCAGTACATTTTCCAATCCCATCAATTGCATTTTATCTTTCTTTCTTTGTATTTATTTCAATATAGCATGTAGGAGGTGAGTTGGAGGCCACTTCCCTAGCATGATGACCCGGTCTCCGGCGATTGTCACCCACAAAGTACCCTGCGAAAGAGAATAGGAAGGGTGGCTCATGAGTAGGACCCTTTCCCTGGAAACCAATATGGCTGAGAGCCATTGCAGGTCAATGATGACCAAAAATGGTAATGTCATGCCATTAGATACCCATGGAACTTATAGGTTGGCTGTTGATAGGACCTGTCAAAGCTGATCAGCCTTTAAGCATCTTTATTTATTATTTTCATGAGGTCCTTATTTTCTTGCGGAGAATTTTTTCATTGTTTTCTCCGAGTATCCCACAGAAGCATCTGAGAGGTTATTTCATTAGGTTTTTATCTTTTACCAACAAGAGCTCCTAAGGCCTTCAGCCCCTTCTTCCCATGAAATAGGGAATGGAGTCCCTTCTAGAATTGATCTACGCTCTAAAATCCTAAGAGATAAGGATATGGAGGAGAATAATGATGGAAATTAGTAAGTATGGTGAGTGGAGCGATGACTCACATCAAATGAAGCTCCTAGAAACACCCCATCTTAAGGGTGGCCATCTACTTGAGTGCCCTAAGCCAGCCACCATTATTTAAACAAGGTAAAAGGCACAATCTCCAAAGAAAATGTCTCATAATAAAAAACAACCTATGATACACAAGCTAGAACGCCTCAAATATTAAAATGATACGCCATCATGTACCTAACTTGCATGGAGAAAGAGACCTGCAAGTGACTGTGGTAGCAAGCTTGCGTGGATCATGACTAGAAGTGTTAAGGTCAACATCTTGTGGTGGCCCGATCGCAGGTCTCTAGAGTATTGCAAAAGGAATGATATTATTGGTCATATGGTCTCCTAAGCTCCATATAAAGCACGAGGCCTCATGAGACATGATCTCCTTGTTTATCCACAAAATAGGGATAACATGCATCTCTCTTAGGGGACATGTGCTCCACCGATTAGAGTGCATGAACCATCTCCTGGTGGACCTGTTCCTGCAAGGAAACACAAAACTGTCATGTGCAAGATGGCCTACTCATCCCTGTTCTCATATGATCATAATCAAAACAAGCTAAATTAGATAATTGCACAAAATATCTAGCTAAAGTATACATATATGATAGTGGAATAATGAATCCAAAGTGGAGAGGAAAGAAATGAAAATGCAGTACAGCTAAACTAATATGGAGCAGAATAGATGCAAGAAGGATGTAGGGGAAAGCAATACTTGAAAAAGAGCATGCCTACTTGCTTGGGCTTACGGGACCCTAAAGACCCAGTCTAAAGGGTGTCAAGAGTGAAATCATTACAATATTGATTGAAACAACTTTGATCATGAGGATGAAGACGGTTTCCCACAATGCTTAATCATGGCAAGAACAACAAAAGAGATAATTCCGGCTACACTTAAGTAATCATGGGCATACAAATAAACATATAATCAATCCTTAGAGAATAAAGACTCATGGGTGGGATGGAGGAAATCCTGCTAGAAAGAAAAACCACAATCTCGATCATTAAGAACTCGTCTACAAAGCGTAGAATCACGATCCTATCAAAAGCCGCTGGAAATTAAGGTAGCATATGTAGATGATGTCATCTTCATCCCTCATCAACATAATCCACTTCTCCTACGAGATATTGAGGAAGATGTGAGAGATAACTCAAGAAGAGAGACCCATGCAAAAGCCTTCCCCACCCAGGGAACCTGGAAGTAGAGGTACGGGATGGGTTCAAATCTAGAAGAAGAAATGATGCCTCTTAGATGCAGCATGAATCCTTGTATAAATCCTCAATATGAAAGTGATTCTTCTTTGTAGAGTGAACCTCTTGTTTCCCCAAGATAGCTATGTCTTGGTACTCATCCATAATCAAGGTCAAATGTCGCCACGAGATCCTCCTTAGAGACAAATGTACATCCCAAAGGATATGGATCACCCTGAAGATGTTGTGACAAATTAATTTCCAATGGATTGAGCAAATTTGTGATCATGTCATCATCACCATCCCAAACATCTGACTCATATATGCACATAGACCAATACTTTGTTTGGGGTTTTCCCTCAACATAGTAAGTGGGATCTTTGTCAAAGGTTAAATGTCTCATGTCCCATCCATGTTTTCCAATCACTATGAAAGTGTCAATATGATTTGATCCAGCTATATTTGAGGGAGGCTCTTCTAGGTGCTCCTGCGCCGAGGGATCATGTGGAACAAATTGTCATCCAAAGATCCTCAAAGGGGGCACTCACAACTCATAGTGTTCTCTTCTTGATGTAGGAGGGAAAAGCTGACTTGGATAAATGCAGGTCCTAAATTAAATTGGGAAAGGAACTTCATCTCTTCCTTAAATTCCCTCCTCATGAAACCAGCATTAAAACTACATCGGGATCTTCTTGGAAGATTTCTTCATAAGCATATTCTTCAAGCATCTCTTTTACTCGATTCATCATCTCTTCAGCGGCTTCATTATCAACTTTTTCCCTTTCCATATGCAAAATTTCCTTCCATAAGGGATGGTGGGGTCTTTGTTGATTCAAAGGTGCCATAGTCCCAGCTTGACTAGAATAACACCTCAAAGGAGTCCTAGAGGGAGGAGAAAGGCTCATCAAAAGGCAGAAGGGGAAAGCTGAGGGAAGGTAAGTAAAAGGTGGAGTCCAGGAGAATTGAATTACATGAGAGACAATAGGCACTTTAAAAGAGAGTTTGTCAAAAGGGATGAGTTATTGGAATTGGAGTCCACCCTTCTTGAAGCTTGGGAGGTGAAGGCTTTGGGAAGGACTTTCCAAAGGGAGTGTCATTGGGAGCAGAAGAGGGATTCAAAAGAATCCTCCACGACCGCTGATAAAGATGTCGCCAAAAGCGTAGAGTTGTAGGTTGAGTAGAAGCTCGAGGCCAACCACCGAGAATCATCAATGCTACAGCTATAGGACACTGCACAGGTCATGCACCTGGGTCTTAAGGTCCGCGCCCAGTGACTAAAGGTCCTCCTAGGAGGGAGATCAGGGGAGACCACAGAGGGGGAATGGGAAGGATGAAGGGAGGTGTAAGGAGAGTACCCTGGAGTTCAAGTGATGGAAGGAATAGATTAATTAGAAATGGGTAAATTAAAGGTAAATGGGTATAGAATTTCAATTACCAATTAAGTGTGCAGTTCTCTTGATCTAGCAATTATTTGTAGTTTTATTTAAATGCATAGTGCTTCTTCTAATATTCTTGTAGGTGGGCATTGACAATGCAATATCAAGAACAATAATCAATCAAACAAAACACAGATGTTTTGTTAGGAGCTTATAAAGATAAAACCCACTATCATATATTATGTATATCATGGATCAGCCAGAACAATCATACAAAGCTCTAATCCAAGAACTCTGGAGATTACCAATACAATGATCTCACCCTTTGTCAGCAAAGAATCAATGATACATGTACCCGGATTCTACCGTCAGAATGACTGCTCTCTGCACAATGCACTTAGATGGATGGAATGAATCCTCTACACTTTCATTTGCGCACATGCTCATGCGTGTATCCACTATGTGATTGCATGAGTGCATTTTTCTATCAAAATCAAATTTTGTTAATAGGTGTCCCTTTCACATTATCTCAATTTGGATCATTGTACATGTAGTTAAGCGATTGGTAAATTAAAGAGTTACATGTAGGATCAGTTGTAAGTTAATTTACCATTATTATTTGGACTCTCACTAGTGCGAGAGGTTTGTTGGCTTCAGGTACAATTGGGCTTAACTCCACTTAAGCTGAGTTAAGAGCTACTTTACAACTCACATGACATGCATTAGGATAATGGATTAGTATTTATTGTCTAATTTATTTTAAGGGAAAAATCTCAGTGGAATACCACGTTTCTTGTTGAATTTTCAGCACTCCCTCTCAACAAGAAAGTTATCAACTACTGAAATCTACATCTCTATAGGTGTGTTAGTTGCTCCCTTGCTTGACTTTAGCCCGTCAAAGATGTTTGTATCCACGATCTTAGGCTAGGAATGTACAAACAACCTTGACCTTTCATTGCAATCTGAGATGATGATCTAGGATATCTATATGCTTAGATCCTATTGACTACAAGAATAATGTCCAGTTTAATTACAGCTCCTTATCACAATAAATCAACATCAAGTCGATAAGACCAAACCGACCAATAAGATCTTTCCTCATCGGTTAACAAAAGCATCTTATTTCGCTGCCATGTATTCCTCTTACATTCAGGCCGGAGTGCCCACGGATCGTTGTACCAAAGCGGTTGTAGATCTGATACTAAAGATCCCAGTGTACCCTTTTCACCCATTGCGTTAGAACGCATGAGAAATCTACATCACGTAGATCAGCTGCTTCACCTCATCCGTCTATCTATACCGTAATCCATAATCAAATGTGTCCTTTAGATATCTCAAGACATGCTTAACCACCTTCCAAAATATCTTGGTATGCTTAACCATCGCTTGAATCAACTGGTTAACCGCATATCAAATGTTCGGTCTCATGTTCACTAAATACATTTTACAAATTACTAATTTAGCCGATGAAGCGGTAGCATCCCTACCTCTCTAAATTACGTTCACCCTCCGGTTTCTTGGAGAAATTATCCATGGAGTTATCATCCCTCCATGTAAGGCACCACGATTATCTCCCTTTTCCTGAATTTCCTTGGGACCACAAAGTTCACCATCTCTACGCCGCCCATTTCCGAATCCAAAGATAATGAAGGAAGGCCCAAATCCAACTATCTCAGACTCCTTTAGAAAGGTCCTCTTTGCATGAGGTGCTGTCGGTTATATCCGCAGATCAGTAGTAATGTTAGTCTCAGTTTGGCTATATTTTTGCCCTATATCATGTCAGGATACACCCATTTCCTTATCTAAGTATCATTTCCTTCCTGGCCTTGCAGCCTTTTGACATCTATTTTACAGCTAAATTAGGAATCTTCAAGGTATTTTTTTATGTTTCAAGTTATTTTAATGTATTTTGATATTTTAAACTAATGTGATACTACTTGTGACGCTTAAGGTTAGGTGCACTTGCTCCCTTAGAACAGACTTATTAGTTACCAGGTACCGGCACTTAATTGGAGATGCCAAAGAGACTTGCATGACATGGCCGGATTAAGATTGACAATCTAGTTCATATAATTGGTGGAGTCACTTAACTCAATAGTGACTAAGGGCGAAGTTAGTAGAACTGTTTTTATTATAGTAAGCACCGCAGTCCACGCTTCTTGGCGGTGCGTGTCCTTGGAAGCTATGAAGTGGATTTTAACTGGCTTATGGAGTCATTTTTGGATCTAAGATTCGCTTAGATTAGTGCACCTATGGTATCCAGGAATATTTGGGAGGATCTATATAAACTGGGACCGCTCTCAAGAAACGTTGATTATGATATATACTATATGTGATACGATTTCTACAGTAATACAATTTGTTATGCGTTGTATTCGTTGTTAAAATGGATTTGGAGTTTGTTTTATAGATTATGGAGCATGAAGTATGGAAACCATTTATGTTTTTGGATGGAATAATTTGAGTATCTCTGGTTTCTTTTTAGGGTGATTGAATCTCTTGGTTGGGCCCACCAACATGTTCAATTCACTATCTCTTTTCCACAGTATAGTTATTTTATTTTTAGTTCTAGAATCTACATGTATGGTTAGTCACGAACTTGAAGTTACTTTGTTAAATTCTGGTTTAGCCATTTTTTGAGTAGATCATTTTCAGTTTGATATTATTGCTATGTGATACGATTTCTGATAATACAATTTGTTATGCGTTATGTTATTCGTTGTTAAAATGATTTGAGTTTGTTTATGAATTATGGAGCATGAAGTATGAAACAATTTTTGCATGGAATAATCTGAGTAGCTCTGGTTTCATTTTAGGGCGATTGCACCTCTTGGTTGGGCCCACCAACAGGTTCAATTCGCTATCTCTTTTCCACAGTATAGTTAGTTTATTTTTAGTTCTAGAATCTGCATGTGAGTTAGTCTTTGAACTTGAAGTTACTTTGTTAAATTCTGGCTTAGCCATTTTTTGAGTAGATCATTTTCAGTTTGATATTATCTTATAGATCGTTGAATGTTGAATGAGTTATTTTCCATTGTAGAATTTGAAGAATGAACCGAGTACTTAATCCAGATTTTCTCTGTTTTCCAGTTTCCAGTTTGATCATGATTTAAAGATGATTTGAGTTTAGACTTACTCTGTTTTGTTAGGATAGCTATCTTATAGTATGATTAAAGGAAGCTTCCAGTACTTGTAGGGTAAAATAGGACATTTATTTGTTTCACCTGTGTTAGATTTAGAACTGCTTGATACTTAGATTAAAAGGTTTTTAAAATGATCTCTCTTTTATGGTTTAGATAGATATGATGATGATTAGATGTTTAAGATAATGGTA
>SNQJ01S0182213.1:8858-19163 GCA_010110895.2 Picea sitchensis | reverse complement strand
TTCAACAACATCGAATATACCAGATAGAGTCGAATAGTACTCCTTTCTCTTCTGTCCAACTTCTCCCAATCTTCCTTCGACATACCAGTAGGTGGTGTACTAGTAGCTTGTGTACTAGTAGGTTTTGTACCAGTCGACTGTGTGCCAGTAGGCTGTGTACTAGGATCCACAATGATCCATTGTTCTTTTTCTACAAGAAGTTCCTCCATCTTGAGCTTCATGTTGGCACAGGGGCATACCTAGGGTTCAATGCTACAATAATGCACCAACAAAACCCTAACTACTAGCCCTTTTGAAAACACCTACGAAGCAGATGAAGTCTCACTCGAGGTAGAGACAGGGGTGGTTGTAGGACTTAGGTGTATGCAACCTTAGCTGGGACATAGATCTATGATTGTAATACTTAACAAAGAACTCAACACCGACAATTCTTCAATATTTAACCATTATCTACTCTGCAGATAAAATAGAGCATCGCATCATTCATTCAGATATGATGTATCTAAAAACTTATCATAGAGAAGTAGGTTAGATCTAACAGATTCAGGTACTATCACATTCATATAAGTTAGATCTAACATCCATATACATTATTAGCATAGAGCATAAACAAATCTATCTATCTATATCAAAGCACTTAGCAAGTAAGGACATAAACACATCAATACATTTCACAAAGCAGAGAAACACAACATATACGTGGTTCACCCCCACCCTAGGACTACGCCTACCAACTCTTCTTCTTTATTATATTTGACAAGCTTCTTATAGGCACATAGCATCAAAATCCTACTCCGCAAAAGACATGAGATCTGCGCACACTCTACCAGATCCTCCTTCTTTGAGCTAGGGTAAAGCACCAAGCCTTCTTACAATTACTTGCATATAGCTTTGCAAGTCTCACATAGTATGCACATAGCACTTTATAATCTTGATCACATAGATCCAACTCTAGCACTTAGCTATTCCTTATGACCTCTCTCATTACATCGCCTAGTCTTCTATATATACTTTACAAAATAGGGCTAAACATGGGTAAACCCATGGGCCAACATCCCCAGACCAGTTACATAATCCCAAATCCCAGAAAGGACCCAAAAAGGGTCGATATCCCACGATATCTGCTTCATATTTCTCTCCTCCTTTGACAGGCTGTCGAAGTCCCAAAATAGGTCAACTTGACCAAGGATCTACCAAAACTTGGTCAAGGGCCAATAGGCCCCCAACACTCACCTGTGACTCGTCCCGAGTCACCATGATCTAGGTAGTTTTGCTTTGAAAGCCTTGAGATTGGCTCAAGTTGCTTCGAATTGCTTCTGTGCCATGAGCTCTTGTGCAGTGAAGTCTTGGATGACTACCTTGTTCACATGTCCCTCTAGGCACTGTTCAGCTACAGTGACAACCTACTCCAGTTCTTCTCCTCGGCCTTCGACCTCTGTGAACAATTGGTAGGCCTTATCTTGTACAGTTTGGAGCCTCTGAGTTACTTCCATAAATCTGCTCTGGATAGTGTGGATCTACTACTGGGTAGTGTGCTACTCTTGGTACTGCTTCATTCTTTCCACAACTAACAGGGGCTTTAGCTGCGCTTGTATCATTTCGGCTTGATACTTCGCCTCTTGGAGATGCTACTCCAGTGCCTTCAGTTCTGGATTCTCAGAGAGTTTCTCATGGGTCTGGGCACTGCGATCAATAAGTTTCTTACATTCCATAGCAAGGGATTTTATTCTTTCAACTGCACTTTGAGTGTCGGTTGCTTCTCTTTGATCCCTTACATCTTGTGGAGTCTCGGGTACTGCAAAAAGCTCTAAGTCTGCGATGCTTTGTTGTAGCTTCTGGATAACTTCTATGAGCTTCTCTACTTGTTGTGTGACGCAGTCCTCTGCATTTATTTCTATGACTGTCACAGAGTGAAATGATCTATTGACCACTTCTTTCACTTTGAGTTTCTCCACGAGCAACTGGTATTTTACTTATTGTATCTGTTCTTTTTCTTCATCAAACTTTTCTTGGAGAGAAATATTTTCCTCTTATGCAGCTCGACTCTGCTCTACAAGTACTCCTTGTACTTGCGCTAAATCTTGGGTGGCTTGTTCTATTTCCTCTTATGCTCGTCGAAGGTGAACTTCGAATATCTCAGCTAGTTGGTGGAGTTGGGCTGGCTCATCTCCCAACTCTAGTTCTCCCGATGGCAAAGGCATAATGGAGACTTCATGGCTGGACTGAAGGGCTTGCTATACCCCTCAGAGCTCGAATTCAATCCTATCATACATTTCTTCATGCTTCTCTCCTTGTTTCTATGCTATCTCCAGTGAAGCATCATTCAGGGCTGCTATGATGAAGTCAAATTCGTCGGAGGTGAGGACAGTCTGCATCTTGGTCATGGTGGCTTTTGATTTCTTCCAGGAAGAAGGTTTTGAGGGGGAAACCTTCCTCTTCTTCAAGGGGTCAACCTCATCTTTGGGTGGTGTTACATCGTTCGGCTTCTGTTCAACTTCTACTTCATCACCACCCCCTCGTTTAGGTGACATGGACGTGGTCTTCACTAAGGTGATGCTTAAGTTTTGGACCTCCTCAGGATTCTTCTGTCTACTGGTTCCAGGTGTATTATGTTCCTTATGAGTGTCCTCTGGTCTATCAAGATCATATATCTCTGTGGGGTTGGTGGGGATAAGGAGGTCAACAGACCATTTATTAGTGATTTCCTCAATTTCTTCTTCTGTAAGCTTATAATATGACTGGAGCTGCTCTTTATGTTCATCTACTCGCGATGTAATGTAGATGAAGTGTCGATATACACTGAACTTCATCAGGGGTCAAAACCTTTGTAATGTGTTCAGAGTCATGCGAGGCTCAACTTTGATGGCTCACTTTATCTAGAGGTAGTATGTATGAAACACAACATTCGACTGCCACTGTTTGTTCATATCAGTTGAATACCACAGGGTAGTGAACTTCGTGACAAGTGGCTCAAATGGCTCTATGTCGGGGAAGGTCACTCCTTCCGGCATATCCCAGGAAACAAATGCAATGAGGACCAAAATCTAGTTGAAATGAAATTCATAACCCTGATCCTGTGCTTCTCGGCAATCTAATTCCAACTGGTTAACTAGGTACTTTGCCCAGTTCATCTGTAGGCCTTCTGTGCACTTCCCTGCGAGGTCAATGAAAAAGCTAGTCACCTACGTAGGTCGGTTCTTCCTTACTAACTTTCCAGCTATCAGTTGACATTCTAGGCACACTACACCACTCTAGATGGAATCTACCTTGTAGCCTCTTGTTCCCTTCTCAACGTCGCCATATGTATCCTTGATCTTTTGTGTGAGTGCACGATCTGTGGCTTTTCCTAGATAAAATTATTGTGGGTCAGGTCCTTGCACAATCAGTCCTGTGATCCTGTGGATCAACGTTGGGTCAACTATAATACGGATGTCTATCCATAAGTAGTTTCCATGGTAACACGACAGTAGCAACTTGACACATGCGTTGAATTCCTGGTGTGTTCTGAAGTGTGGGATCTTCATGACATTCAGTAGGGTGGACTACGCGAGGTTCATCATCCATGACTAGGGGATTATCTTTGAATTCTTCCCCTTAGTTATGGTTAGGTACTTGTATGGGGTGAGCATACCATAGATCTTGTGATCTCCGAGGTTAAAGTCACTAAACTTCAACGTTGTGATCTTATCCTTCTCTGCTCGAACTGTGTGTATCCCCTTCAGGAGGTACACAGTGACCATGGTGTACTCGAATTCTCTTGTCACGCTATCATGATTCACCGTGCCAACCAGAGGTGGGATGTAATCGAGCAATATGATTGGAATCAATTTTGCATTGGCTAGGTCGTCTTTATTCTTGGTTCTCTTTTCTGCTGATGGTCGGGATGGCTCCGATCCATGAGAAGTCAATGGAGAGGCTTGCACCATTCTTGTTGATGAAACTTGTATACCTATAGAAATAAACACGACTCTTTCATTCATGAGGTCGATCAGAACTTCTTCGACAACTTTCTCTCCAGCGCTGAACTCGTCCGACATACATGCTCGGGGTTGGAAATATTTGGGTTCGAGGAGTAACTTAGACACTGCAATAGGATAGAGGGAAATAACGCAATGATCACTGTGTAAAATAAACAAGTCTACGAGCTCAGATTCATGGTTAGGAAAAGTTTTCTTGGTGCATGGCACAACGGGATAAATAGATAACTTGGCAATGGATTGCTTGCAATGATCGAGAAGCCTTCATTAACTCTGTTTTGTATGTTATGGTGTCATCCAACGGTATGGTGGCGAACCATAAATTCCTTTAGACCCATTCGAGGGAGTCAACCGAATGGTTATATTGGTCCCAACGGCTATATTGATTCACCCTGGCGAAGTGTTATGTGACCCTGTTATGTTACCCCGACGAGGCTCCAGTTTTGCAAATTTTCCTTCTACGAAGTTCCCTTTGGAACCTTATGTAACTTTTCGATCTTAGCGCTCTTCTTTCTTAGCATCCTAGATTTCTTTCCAGTGAGATTCATCTCAGTATGCCTTTTTCCATTCTAATTCTTATCTTCTTTTGGCATAATTACTTCACGCTGTTGAGATTCTTCCTAAGATTCGAGGGTGATACTTCTTCTTTATCTAGAACAGGTACTTCAATATTCCATGGGTCGTCTAGTGTTCTTACAACTTCGATATCTGGGTCTCTGGTGTTAAATAGATTTGATATGTTATTTTGTTCTTCAAGTGTGTGATCTTGCTAGTCATGAAATATTTTAACTCTTGCTTCTTCTGCTCTAAAAATTCTTCTTCTTCTTGCCTTCTGGCCTGATCTCTTTCAATCCAAGGTTTTCCTAGTAACATAGTAAATGGGGCGCTCTTCTCAATAAATTTAATCATCTCAAAATCTTCCTCTGTCGAAGTCCCATTGGCATTCATAGGTATCGGGTGAGATTTCCACATAGGTTTATCAACTTTCCTTTGAATAGTCTTATTCCTCCTAATGAAGGAATCATAGCAGGCCTTCCTATAACTTCCCAAGTTATCTTTGTCATGATATTCACCTGTGTTTCCTGATCTAGAACACAGTCAATGTCAAAGTCTCCTATTCTTGCTTCAAGGCATTCTTATTCTTTGAAGACCTATGATAAATTGACATGCCGGTCACCATTCAGAGTGTCTTTCATTTGTAGCAATACTTTCTCTGATTCTTTCTAGGGTTCTTCCATAATCGTAGTTTCTGGATCTTCCTTAGGGTATTCTTGTCTCATGTTCATTTCTTCCAGCTTAGCAACCATTCTAGGGATATCCAATACTTCATGGTCCATAGCTTTTCAACAAAGAAAACTAGGTCTTCTCCCAGGGCATTCCTTAGCAAGATGTCCCAGTTTTCTGCAACTGTAACAGAGGGTTAATCCTCTCTTTATTTTAAATGATTCCCAACTCTTTTTATACTGTGCACTAGGGTCATAGTAGCTAACCTACAAAAATTTCTTTCTAGGATCCCACATCCACTGGTTAGTCCAAACATTCCTTCTATGCATAGGTATAACATATTTTTCAGTATTCTTATCAGATCTACTCATATCAAATCTTCTTTCATCTATTAATTCCCTAGTTTTCAAACTAGGACAAAATCTATCAAACATACCTAGATACATAATTTTTAAACAAACATTTCCACTTATCTTACTTCTACAGAGCACAAAGATTTCAGATCTAGAACTTTTTCAATATTCTTACCTTTATCAGAGCACAGAGCTTGCAGATCTTACCTCTTTTAATAAAAAATTCTCACTTTTACCTTTCTCAAATCACAAAGCTTTCAGATCTGACCTCTTTTAATAGAAAATTCTCACTTTTACCTTTCTTAGAGCACAAAGCTTTCAGATCTGACCTCTTTTCTTCAGATCAGACTTCTTTTCCTTAGCACAGAGATTCACAGGTCAAGTAGAATGCTGCGCACTAGGGCAATAGATCTATGCACAAATCCTTCGCAATTTCAGGTCGGATCTTTGCACAAAGCTTCTTCTTCCTTAGTTCCCAACAATCATAGTTTCAGGTCCCGACAACAGAACCATTTTTTGGCACAGGGGTAGACCCATGGTTCAATGCTACAACAATGCACCAAAAAAACCCTAACTATCGGCCCTTTCGACAACACCTGCAAAGAAGATGAAGTCTCACCAGAGGTAGAGGCAGGGGTGGTTGCAGGACTCAGGTGTATGGAACCTTAGCTGGGACACAGATCTATGATTGCAATACTTAACATAGAACTTAGCGTCGACATTTCATTAATATTTAACCATTATCTACTCCCCAGATAAAATAGAGAATTGCATCATTCATTCAGATCTGATGTATCTATGCACTTATCATAAAGAGTTAGGTTAGATCTAACATATTAAGGTACTAGCGCATTCATATAAGTTAGATCTAACATCCATATACATTATTAGCACAAAGAATAAACATATCTATCTATCTATAGCAAAGCAATTAGCAAGTAA
This sequence comes from Picea sitchensis, assembly GCA_010110895.2. Classification (NCBI taxonomy): domain Eukaryota; kingdom Viridiplantae; phylum Streptophyta; class Pinopsida; order Pinales; family Pinaceae; genus Picea; species Picea sitchensis. Next base: position 12,667 of record SNQJ01S0182213.1, on the reverse strand, counting down.
GGACATAAACACATCAACACATTGCACAAAGCAGAGAAACACAACATATACATGGTTCACACCCACCTTGGGGCTACGTCCACCAACTCTGCTTCTTTATTATCTTTTTCAAGCTTCTTACAGGCACATAGCATCAAAATCCTACTCCGCAGAAGACATGAGATCTGCACACACTCCACCATATGCTCCTTCTTTGAGCTAGGGTAAAGCACCAAGCCTTCTTACAATTACTTGCACGTAGCTTTGCAAGTCTCACACAGTATGAAAACAGAACTTTATAATGTTGATCACACATATCCAACTCTAGAACTTAGCTATTCCTTATGACCTCTCTCATTACATCGCCTATTCTTCTATATATACTTTACAAAATAGGCCTAAACATGGGTAAACCCATGGGCCGACATCCCCATACCCGTTACAAAATCCCAAATCCCAAAAAGGACCCAAAAAGGGCCGAGATCCCACGATATCTGCTTCATCTTGTGCTCCTCCTTTGATAGGCTGTTGAAGTCCCAAAATAGGTCAAATTGACCAAGGATCTCCCAAAACTTGGTCAAGGGCCAACACTTCCATAGCTCAAATTTTTTACCGTTGAAATTCTCTATCTCAATTCTAGAAGAGCTCACCATTCCCCTTTCTACACTCAAATATCCACTGAAAATCTCCCACTAAACCCAGTTTTATCACAGAGCCAAGATAAACTTGATCTATCAAGACCGAACCAAACCCTCAACAACAAAGGAATCCCTTTGAATCCAAAAATGAGCTATGATACCACATGTAGGTTTTAAACCTTTGAATTAAAGCAATGCATATAGATTCTTAAGAAAAACATAAATTAATCAATGGCTCATACACATAGTACACATAGATTTATACCAGAAACCCTTAACTGGGAGAAAACCTTTCAACACTTCATTGTATTAATTTCACCATTCACTATACAATATATACAATGTTTTTAGGTATTCCATAGATACTAAAAATCTAATCCCTTATTCCAGGATTAATTTAGAAAACTGCTAAAAATAGAAAAATCCGCACCCACCCACACACATGCAAAGAATATAACACATACCCAACATAAATGTCATTACTTGGAAAACTATCCTTCTTTCTGGGTCTTCAGATACGTCAAAGCAACCAAGGAATTTTTATTTCTCAAACCAAGTATATTAGAGAAATGATAAAGAGGTTCAGAATGGAAGATTGCAAACCAGTTATCACTCCCATGCAAACCAGTTGCAAGTTGAGCAAAGATGATGATTCAAAGTATACAAATCAGAGGCAATACAAGTCAATGATTGGTAGCCTACTATATGTGACAACATCCAAACTAGATGATACATGTATTAGCAGTGAAGAGGATTTTTAGATATCTCAAAGGAACATAAGAGTTTGGATTATGGTATCCAAAAGGNCATTGATGATCAACGAAGCATCAATGGAGCAATGTTCTACTTGGGTGAGTGTTTAGTATCATGGCTAAGTAAGAAACAATCATCAATATCTTTATCTATAGCCGAGGAAGAGTATATTGTAGCAACAACATGTTGTACACATATTCTATGGATGTAACAAACTCTGACAGATATACAGGTTGAGTTTGATGAGATTCCAATCTATTGTGATAATACAATCACCATCAATATCTCAAAGAACCCGATGATGTACTCCAAGAAAAATCACATCCCAATCAAGTATCACTTTCTACGGGAACATGTTGCAGAAAAGATCATCAGATTTGAATATGTGGGCACAAAAGAACAAGTGGTAGGCATCTTTATAAGACCGCTTCCACAGGAAGCCTTTGAGTATCTTTGCCAGAGACTCAGAGTTATTTCTACTCCAAAATGAATTCTTTTGAATGCTTATCTTATATGTCTTAGATGTACATGAGGAAGCACCATACAGAGGATAGTTCAGGTTGGGAGATCAGACGCATTAGTTAGGGGGAGCAGCCCCGAATGGAAAGATACATTTTCCATTGATGACAAAGGGGGAGATATTTATCAGATGCAGAGGACAGAGGCATGGTTCCAGAGGGAGCGTTGGTCATAGATATGCATGCATGGTTCCAGGGGGATCACGAGTGATATGATTTCGATATTTCATCAGAGTGTTTCCATCAATGCCAAAAGGGGGAGATTGTTGATTAATTGGGTTGGTTGTCATTGATGTCAACCCTTGAAGAAAGTTCGGTATCGAATTCTGGTAGCACAAAGGTTTGGGTAATGGAACCAAGTTTGTTTGATGTATAATGGTACGATTTTTGATATGTTTTCAGGTAAGAATATTCTAGATGGATAGTACATGTCATGCCATTTCTGGTGGCATGTGAAACATCACATAACTCCTCACGGTTTGAGAGTTATGGCCTTATAAATTTGGAGGACCCTTATATGTTGGCTTGAAGCCCCAAAAGGTCAAAGAAGTCAAAGTGCTTGCAAAGAAGAAATTATTTAAATAATAAAGTGAAGTGACAAAGTCAACAATGATTATTTAAATAATAAAGTGAAGTGACAAAGTCAAAGAGGATTATTTAAATAATAAAGTGAAGTGACCACGTCAAAGATGATTATTTAAATAATAAAGTGAAGTGAAAAAGTCAAAGAGGATTATTTAAATAATAAAGTGAAGTGACAAAGTCAAGGAGGATTATTTAAATATTAAAGTAACTGGAGAACTTTCTAATTATGGAAAGTGGTTAGAACTGGGTTAGCCCTAAAATAAGGAAATTGGGTTAAGATGGTTAATAGGTAACCCCTTGAGGAAGCTACATGAAAGTATAAATAAGAGGAAAGGATCTCTCATTTTAATCACACTTGAGCATATTGAATATCTACAGGTGAATGAGGTAAAAAAAGGATATCTAAGGCGAATTTCAGAGGGAAGATGAAGTAAAGAAGGATGAAATTCAAGGGAGGATAAATTCTTTTGATGATGCTTTCTAAGGTATGTTATTTACAAGTCATCTCACCATTTTCACAATAACATTTTTTCTAGAATGATTCAGAATATGAAATTGGGAGTCCATTCAGGAAACATATCCAAGTATTTTTGGTACGAATTTCAGCTCATGGGTCGTTGTATTTTTGGATCTACACTTCGTGGAAAATAGGGTTTGTGGCTAGTCCTAAAACTAGTCTAAAACAAGTGTTTTGGGTAAAAACGTCACAACTTCTTCATAACAGATCCACATTCAGTAAGAACAAATGTGTTGGTTAGAGTACAGTCTATAGTATTATGTGCAAAATATTCAGATCCATACAAAAAATATTCTGTGCGGGGCACTCTCTACAGGTTTGCTCAGAATAAGTCAGAATTCAACAAGGTATGCCATTTTTACTATAACTCCTTTTATGAGAGGTTCCAAGTAGTGACATATGGAGGAATTGAAAAAAATACACTAAAGAACATTGTGTACTATTTTCATATCTTTATTCATTACAGGTACATAGTTATTATTATTTCAAGTTAGGGTTGTTTACTAATCCAAAACTAGTCATGTGAGACTAAAGTAAAGTTTGATGAAAATGCTAGTCTCTAGTTGTTAAAGTTAAGGAAGTTTTGCAGGTTGACATACAAATTGGTGCATGGTTTATGCACTTGTTTATGGTACAAGTTGATTACAGGTTGTTTGGTACAGGTTGGTGCATGGTTGATGCACTTGTTTATGGTACATGTTGATTACAAGTTGATGTACAGGTTAATGCATGGTTGATACATGGTTCAGGTTATTGGTACAGGTTGTTTGGTGCAAGTTTATTGGTACATGTTTACAATAGTATATCTCACAATGATAA
>SNQJ01S0182212.1:0-12173 GCA_010110895.2 Picea sitchensis | reverse complement strand
ATGGAAGCTATGGAAATGGAATGGTAGCTAAAACCTCAACTCAGTCCATAAATAGAAGGCATGGAAGCTATGTCTAAGAAGACAGAGATGTCATCTCGAGGTACCACGATGGACGGTTTCTTCTTGCAGGCCCATAGTGGTCTGAGCTTGTGTCTGACAGGAGAACACACACATTGTCTGACAGAAGGATGCGCGGATAAAAGATTTGAATGATATGGCCAGATCACACTCCTGGAAGTTGTGGACTGATCTAATTATAAATAGATCAATTTAATATTTTGAAGGGGTGGGGGGGGTGTGTTTCAGAGGCTGGATATCCGAGAGATATTTAGGAGAAGGACTCTATATTTTTCGGTTGTAAGCCTGAGGGCCTGGATTGTAGATATTATGTTATTGAAGATTCCTTTGAGTTTTTTTTGTCAGACTGTCTCTTGAGTTTACATGCTGTCTTGTTTTTCTTGTCTGGATGTAATCTCTCTGATCTATGGATTCTTGAGGTGGTAGAGGATCTGCTGTCATCTAGCCCATATTTCATGGTTCATCATACATTTTCTATATTTTTTATCTGGATGTAATCTCTTTGATCTATGGATTCCTAAGGTGGTAGAGGATCTGCAGTCATCTTTTCCATCTTTCATGGTTCACCAGACATTTTCTTTTTTTCTTCTTGTCTGGAGGTAGCATCTTTGATCTATGGATTTATGAGGCGGTAGAGGATTTTTTTTCATCTTGCCCATCTTTCATGGTTCATCACTCAGACACATTCTATCTACCTTCTCCTCATCGCCACATAAAATCCTTTTGTCTGATGGGCAGTTTAAATGCCTTCATTATCCATAATACTTATGACTCCATAACCCAATGGTCCTAAACTGATCTGCAACAACCTCTATTGTCTTTTCCTCTCTCTGCAATCTTACTGATCCACCCACTCAAACCATTTTAATCCAATTTACCTTTTTTTTAATGGGTACTTGACTTATCCTCTTGCAATCGGAGGGTGATTCTCAGTGCTAACATTTCTTGGCGTCGTTAATGGGGATGGAAGTGAAGATATCTTCCCTGAGAGAATGACAATGAAAAGATCCAGTTTTAGATGGTGTATTGAAGATGGACACATTGTTTTGACTGCTCATCTTTCACCATGGTGACTCCATTGTTCAAAAATCTATTGGTGACTCCACTAGTTTGAAATGGACAAGATTTTATCTCAGAGGTATGTTTTATGTGATTTTTCAAAGATAGTTGGTTTCCCTAATCTAGTGCCTAGTAGAGATGAATGGGAAAATAGGCTTCCTAAATTTCAAGGAGAAGAGTGAGAGGAACCAGCTGAACACTTGTTGGATTTTCATGATTTTATTTATCAAATTCGTATCATGCACGAGGATGTTCAAATAAATATTTTCAAGTATTCATTAGAGGGGATTGCTCGTGATTGGTGCAGATCTCTTCCAGTTGCAAGTATCAACTCTTTGACAAGCTTTCATGCAGCTTTCAATTCCTTTTGTAAAGAATATTTTCCAGTTGAGCGTCTTTTTGAGGGATGTTGTAATGAGTTTTCTTTGCTCCATAAAGATTTTTCTAGTCATGAAAGCTTGATTTGTGATGAAGCATTTATTGTAGAAGAAAACATTTACCATGAATATAAAGAGGTGTTGAATGATATTCATTATGATAACAATAGCATAGAAACATATGGCATCATATCAGATGTATATATTGTCTTAAATGTTCATAAATATCAACATCTCTCTTTTGAATATTCTGATGACGAAGAGCAAGAGTATTCTACAGTAGATATTTCTCCTGACTGCGAAGCTGAGATAGATGATAAGCTAGTTAAAGGAACTAGGGGAGATTCCTCTTTTGTTTTCCTATCTTTTCATAATTAAAGGCAGATTTTGTTTGCTGCCCTTATGAAGAAAATGCAGAGGATATTCATGTTCTTGAAACAGATGTTTTTGGAATCCCTCCTTATGATGAAGAAGTTATTTCAAATACTGACCAAGAGAAGCCCATTTTTTATGAATATCCCAGCGAAGATGATGAAGAGTAGATTTTTTCGATGGCTTCTTTGGAGCCTCGTAGCATGGTTCTTGTGTATGATAATTATGAACTTGATCATTGGGAGGGACATGAAGGAGAAAAGGAAGAGCTAAATGTGCAGCTCATCTCATGTTCATCACTGGTAAATGAGCAAATATCGTCTGGGATTAGCCAACCTACATCAATCCTTTACCCACATGTACATGATGAGAACATCAAACAATAGGTAAGCAATGATGCAATGAAGGAGATAACTTATTACCAGCTTAGCATGCCTTATTATAAATTTTGTGACCCTGTGGAGTTATATATGGATTTAAGTTTTCCAAAAGCATTGGAGATTGAAATATTATTCATCTTATCATCATTTGGGGGTATTGTCAGTGTTCCAAAACATGTTTTCATTCTGATGTCATACTTCCCTTACCTTTTGTGGATCATTTGCAGTGAAAAGAAGAATTATGTTACCAAGCATTTTGGGTGGCTATGGTGGAAGTTTGTTTTCACCTAGCACATTGTAAAAATCAGTCGGTTTAGGATTGTATATAAATAAGCTCCTTCTAGAGCATGTATGTTTAATTTCTTTTTGTAAGTAAAGTAGTGTACATGTTATCCTGTTGGCCTCAGCAAATTGTATTTGAGCTCGACTCCACAACCCAACAACTAAGGCAATGGAACTATGCATTCTTGACAGCTCTCAAGGAGCATGCCATCCCCTGTGGAGCCAAATGTTAATCCATATAGTTGTCAAGAGAAGTAGGTCATCCAAGTTCGTGGTCTGCATAGGAAGCATCCAAGCGCAAAATTCAAAAGTAGTCCATTTTGGGTTTGAAATACTGGCAGGAGAATGGATTCAATTTTCAGTCGTCAAATCAGCAAGATTAAGTCACGACCATCAAATCTCATCGGAGAGAAATCGACGGTGGGGAGGCATTGTGGGGATCAGGATGAAAATTAAACTTTCTAAAAGTTGTGAGCCCACAATCACTCGTGGTCATTGATCTTTTAGCAAGGGACACATGTCAGGCGATCTCGTACTCTGGGAGAAAGCAAGAAGAAGTTGAGTTAGTAAAGGACTCACGAAGGCCCGAAGCCCGAACTCTTAAAGTAATTGTGGACTGTTGATATCAAATAAACAAGAGAAGTTGATCTTTGCAACAGTATAACCTGAAGGCTCGAAGTCTCAAAGTTAATGAGAGGTTGCCACATTAACCAAGAGAAATTGGCTTCGGGATATTTCCATCCAAACGTCTCGGAATCCCAAAGTCCTGAAGTAAATCTGAGCCATTGAAGGTTGAGGACATGTGTCAACAAATATCACACTTCAGAAATTTGGCACTTCGGAGGATTGTTCAAGAAAGAAGAAGAAAAATTCCCTAAGCCCAAACTCCCAAAGCGAATCTTGGTCATCCAAATAAAAAGGCCACGCATCACCAGATCTCTCACTTTGGGAATTCAACACTTCGAAGAATTACATGAGCAAGCAGAAAAAAGCTCTCGAAGTAACTGAGAGGCATTGATATTTGCAGCAGGAAGCAGGGTCCACGTAGAAGCAAAAGCGAGGCTTTCCCAGATCGCAGATCATGACCAGATCAACGACCACGCTTCATTGCGGGGACAAAACATGCTTGAATGATAAAATTCTTGAGCGGTCCTGCAATTGAAACCATGGTATAGCGAAAGAGCTACATGGAGGAAGGTGGTGAATTGCGGTCTCAAAAGCAGTGTGAATCCAAACCATCTTTGACGACCCCACAATCACGTGCTTATATAACATCAAATCCGACAACAGCACATGGCCACCCCCTAGGCATTAAGCCACGCTCTGAACTGAAGGAGGATTTAGTTAATGGAAAGGGACTGGTAGTTGAAACCTCAGCTCAATCCATAAATAGAAGGCATGGAGGCTATGGTTGAGGAGAAAGAGTTGTTAGCCCGAGATAACACGATGGATGGTTTCTTCTTGTAGACCCATACTGGTCTGAGCTTGTGTCTGACAGGAGAACAGACCCACAGTCTGACAAAAGGATGTGCAGATGAAATCTTTGAATGAGATGGCTAGGTCACACTCCTGGATGTTGTGGACTGATGTAATTATAAATATACAAGTTTAATATTTTGAAGGGGGGGGTTGTGTTTCAGAGGTTGGAGAGTCGAGAGAGTTTTAGGAGCAGGGCTCTGTATTTTTCAGTTGTAATCCTAAGGGCCTGGATTGTAGATATTATGTTATTCAAGATTCCTTTGGTTTGTTTTTATCATATTGTCTCCTTAGTTTACATGTTGTCCTATTTTTCTTGTCTGGATGTAATCTCTCTGATCTATGGATTCCTGAGGTGGTAGAGGATCTGCTATCATCTTTCCCATGTTTAATGGTTCATCATACATTTTCTGTTTTTTTCATCTGGATGTAATCTCTCTTATCTATGGATTCCTGAGGCAGTAGAGGATCTGTTGTCATATTTCTCATATTTCATGGTTCATCAGAGATTTTATTTTTTTCTTATTTTATGGAGGTAACATCTTTGATCTATGGATTCTTGAGACAGTAGAGGATCTGTTGTCATATTTCCCATCTTTCATGGTTCATCACTCAGACACATTCTATATTCCTTCTCCTCATCACCACATAAAATCCTTTTGTTTGATAGGCAATTTAAATGCCTTCATTATCCATGATACTTATGAATCCATAACCCAATGGTCCTGAATTGATCTACAACAATCTCCATTGTCTTTTCCTCTCTCTGCAGTCTTACTGATCCACCCACTCAAACCATTTTAATCCAATTTACCTTTTTTTTTAATGTGTATTGGGCTTATCCTCTTGCAGTCGGAGGGTGATTCTCAGTGCTAACATATCATATGACAAACTCTGGAACCGTAAAGGGATTGATATTCTCACCTGATGTAGTGGATATCTATGACATGCAAATGAATTCTAGGGTTTCTACTAGTGAGGTAAAACATCAATCCAAACTCTACATATTTTCTAAATTTGTTGAACCAGATTATGCATTACTTCTTACCCATGCTAATGAAAGCAGTAGGATATGGCACGAAAGGTTCATGAATTTAAATTTCATATATATCCAACATCTTAGCAAGAAGCTAATGGTTGATGGTCTACCTGACATCCACTTCTCCAAAATAATTTGTGAGGGATGTGTTATTGGAAAAAACCCTCAAGAGAAATTCACCAAAGGAAAGACTTAGAAGGCTTCCTTTCCTTTAGATCTGATCCATAGTGATCTAATGGGCCCTTTTATGCATCCATCAATCAGTAAATAAAGGTACATGCTCATTTTTATTGATGATTTCTCACGCTTCACATGGATTTTCTTTCTCAGGAAAAAATCAAAGGTCTTTCAACACCTCAAATATTTCAAAGCCCTTGTTGAGACACAGTCAATAAAGAAGATCAAAGTCCTCCAAAAAAATAATGGGGGAGAGTATGTCAACCATGAGATACAAAATATTTTTCATGAGGTTGGGATTCAGTTGCAGCACACGATTCCTTATACTCCACAGAAAAATGGAGTTGTTAAGTGGAAAAATAGATATCTAAAAGAGATGGCATCTTGCATGCTACATGAAAAGTCACTTCCACAGATATTATGGGTTGAAGCACTTAATTGTGCAACCTACATCCAAAAAATATCTCCCCATATATTTTTCAAGGATAAGACCCCCTACGAGGCTTGGAGTGGCCTTAACCCGAAAGTGACCCACTTCTGTATTTTCGGTTCACGTGCATGGGCCAGAATTCCCTCTGATAAGAGGAAGGCACTTGATCCATAGAGAAAAGTGTGTATCATTTTTGGATACCCCGAACATTTGAAGGGATATAGACTCATTGATTTTTCCTCGAACCATCTCATTATTGAGCGTAGTGTCCAATTCGAGGAAAGTGTCTCACATGTACCTCAGCAGTCGCATACAGACACTTTTGTTCTTCCACCTGTCAGAGATGAAGAGAATGCATATGCTGACTCTTCTTCAAATGAGATTTTCGATTCATAGGATTCAGAGGATCCATATATAGAGTCAGTACAGTCAGATGCGGAGTTAGTGCATGTAGATGCAGATGCAGAGCCAAAGTTGAGGCCCAAGTGGGTCAATACTACCCTTCAAGATGTAGGAGATCTTGTTAGGGATCCAAATGATACTAGGAGGACTCAATATTATTTTTAGGGTCATCCTATTGCACTCACTACCATTGAACCAATGCCACCCAGGCATATTTTCTTGGTTTAGTCTTCAAATACACAGTCCTATGGTGAGGTTGTTGGAAATCCCTTTTGGGAATCCGCCATGTAGGAGGAGTACAAGTTCCTCCTCAAGAACTAGACTTGGGATCTGGTTTCCCTTCCTTCAAGAAGGAAACTTGTCATGTACAGATGGGTCTACAGGACCAAGACCGCAGCGGATCGACATGTTAGCAGATACAAATCTAGGCTAGTTTCCAAAGGATTTCAGCAGGTGCATGGAATTGACTATGATGAGACCTTCTCTCCAGTAGCAAAGTTGGATTCCATAGATTTAACACTTTCCATTGTGGCAGCCAAAGGATGGGAAGTCGATCAGATGGACGTGAAGAATGCATTTCTTCATAGAAATCTCTCTAAGGAGATCTATATAGAGCATCCCCAAGGATTTATGGAGGATTAATATTTGGTCTTTTGACTGAAGAAGTCTCTTTATTGCCTCAAGCAGGCCCCAAGAACATGGTATGCGAAGATGGACTATTATCTGTTGTCATAGAACTTTGTATGTTGTAAGTCAGACCTGAATGTTTACATGCTCAGGACGTTTGATTCACTTCTACTCCTAGTTTTGTATGTTGATAATTTGTTGATCACCGGTTGATTAACTTCAACGATTGTTGCAATCAAGATGATTATGCATGACAGTTTCTTGATGATGGACATGGGTCTACTACATTTCTTCCTTGGACTTGAGATCAGCCAAGATGCATCAAGCATCAAATTGTCTCAAGCCAAGTATGCACGAGATTGCCTTGAGAGATTTCACATGACAGACTGAAAGTCTAACTCGACTTCTTTCCTATCAGGACTCAGACTTGAGGATGGCGAGGACACTCCACTAGTTGAAAGCACACTATATAGATAGCCAGTGGGGAGCTTGTTCTATCTCAAACACTCTGGACCAGACCTCTCCTATGCAATTGGAGCAGTCTCTAGGTTCATTCAGGAGACGCATGAGATACATTGGAAGGTTGCAAAGCGTATGCTTCAATACGTGCAGGGCACCATCACCTTTTGGATTCACTATGCAGCAGACTCTACATTGGAACTCATTGGGTTCATTGATTCTTATTGGTTTGGAAATAACAATGATTGCAAGTCCACATTTGGTTACTCAGTCAATCTTGTTTTTGGGCCTATATGTTGGTCAAGAAAGAAGCAGGTTGTTATTGATCTATATTCATCCGAGCCAGAGTACATAAGGGTAGTTAACATAACAATTCATTCTATGTGTCTACCACATTTTCTCGCTGAGTTGGGCATTCAGTTTCATCGGTCAATTGTCATCTGGTGTGACAACCAAGGCACTATGAAGTTCTGTAGAGATCTAGTTCAGAGGCAACAAATGAAGCACATAGAGATCCACATTCACTACATCTGGGACTTAGTAAACGAGGGGATCATCGACCTTCATTTTTTTCCTTCAGCAGAACAGACTACAAACATCTTGACCAAGACCTTCACTGAGAAGAAGTTTCATTCTCTACGTAGTCATCTTGGAGTGAAGGACACATTTGCATAGAAACCGCCATTTCTTCTTTTTACATACATTGTACTTTGAGGGAGGGGTTTCCCATGAGGTTTTCCCTCTTTCCTTGTTTATTTCATTGTATCTTTTGTATTTGTGTACCTAACATGGCCTTGTTTCCGGGACACATTATTTATTCTCACCATAGTGATGTTCAGGGGGGGTGTTGGAGATACTTCACACAAACCTAGGATTTATTTTTTCTAAGGTTTTCCCTATGTTTATTAGTCATTATTTAGCCTCCTATAGTTTAGGGAGAATATTCTCTTCAATTCACACTTCAGTTTGATTGGTTGAGTGGAGTCTAGATGCCACATTGGGATCATCACCATGTAGCATTGGGATCATCACCAGCAAATGCACATTTTCCTTGGGATTATAACCAGAATAGCACATTACTCATGATTCCATGATCTCCTCCTAAATTCACTCTATTTCATTAAGTTAAATGAAGACTGAGAGACTATTTAACTCAGACTAGCTGGAAGTTCACTTCCTTAACTGTTTGAGAGACTAGACTAGGTGGCAGTTTACTCCGGTAACTGCTAGTGTGTGTCCAGATCACTCTATACCACCACTATGGCACATTGTCTTCTCCTCCAGTGCACATTAGTTACATTATAAAGAGTATATCATTTTTAAATTATCATTCATTCATTTGGTTAATGATAATTCTTCCATTCTTTCTATGCTTCTTCTCTTTTCTCATATTTTCTCTGAAAACTGTGTATGTCATTTGCTAAATAGATATATTTTGTCCAGGTTCAACACATTTAAACCTACCACATCTCCTATAGAAACATGCTCCTACTCATTAGTCTACTCATCTCCCTGAGGGTTAGATACCTATGGTGTGGATATTATAGGAGACGTCACCCCTCTTCCTCTAGTACCACATTGTCTACTTCCTTTGTGTCCTCTAACCATGATTACCTGCATGAAAAATTTCAAATTAATTAGGGATCCATATTTAATCATTTAATGTTATCATAGTGGAAGGCATAACAATCCAAGGTCGAAGGGTTGAACCCTCTCTGATACCATATGTAACGACCCCTCCATTTAAACATAACGTCAGCAAATACAATGAAATGTTTTTTTTTTTTTTAACATCAATTAGAACAAGTGATGTGTGACAATAACATACATTAACACTACAAGTCCTCTTCTCCTCTACATCATTACAAGGAAAGAAACAATTACAACATCATGAATACTAATAGATTAATCATATCTCATAAAGATAGCAAGAATGACGAACCCCTCCCAACCTACCCTACAAGGTTAGGACCTCCAAGACACATAATCAACGTTCAAGTCCAGAATTCATCCGATTGATTTTGACCATTTAAGATCTCAACACTAGCGAATTTTCTGAACAAAATGGAGGTATTTATTCCCATAACCAACTCTAATTTAGACTCGGGATTAAATACCAATAAGTACTTATTCATATCACAATTTAATCATTCAATTCCTTAAAATACCACACAAGTTTTACTTCCTTAAAAGTTCACAACAATAATAATTATTCATCATCTAGATATTATGCCTTCTCTATATGAACCTAATATGTGTGTGTGTGTGTGTGTGTGTGTGTGTTCTCATCATTACACAAGGTCTCTTTCCTTTTAAAATGAAAACATCAATTTATTATTCAATATCTAAACCAATGCACCATCCCTATAAGAATACAATCCAATGTTGATCATTATCTATATAAAATTTTCCTACTCTCCAAAAATGCCATATATGAACTAAAATCAAAATTGACAATTTTCCTTTCCTTATCAATTGCGATTAAACATCAATATTCACATAGACCAATGTACCACATGAAATATATAGTTAAACTTTGATGACTCTACAATCATTCCTAACTTCAACAAAATATGGAAGGTAAATTTTACCGGATATCTATTCACTCATCCAAATTTATTCACAATAATTATTTTCAAGGACTCTTTGGAATAAGAAAATTTAACTTTTATAATTGTAGAGGTTTAAAAATCATTTAACATCCGCGATGGAGTCATTGAGTACAAAAAAGGTAAAATAATAATTAACTATTGTCAAGTAAAAACATATCCATGATATGTTGAATACCTACGGAAGTAGGATGTCATAAACCAAGAATATTAACTGATTTTATTTTCAATTACAAATACCTTTATTAGTCTAAGAACTTGCATTCATGGACAATCTTATTACTTATCCGACAACGAAATTATTAACCGTTTGGATCATGGTCTGACTATCTCAGTTGGTAACTAGGAAGATCGGGAGACTCATAGACCAGACGAGTTAACAGACTAGTAAACAATAAAGTTGCTCCAAGATTTTCTCACCTGGAATAACTACTCGACTCGCAAGTGATTGTCAGTGATCTTGAGAGGCGTCATTAATGTTAAGTCCCACCGAACTACGTATGAAGATCTAGAGTATTTGATATCTAAGCGATATCGTTACAACACTAATCCATTGTTATTCGACTAATCGATAAGTGTGGACACAAACAGATCTCCCTAACTTCCACAAGAATCTAGAAAAAAACAAGACAGAATACAAACTTCACCTTAGACTTCATTGTCATATAAACTAGTTTAGAGAGGTATAAGTGACATACATTTAAACGACTCTTGATCCTCGCTAGTGTCATACTTGTAGTTCCTTCTTTGAGTTTGAAGGATGGTGAACCTGTTTAAGAAGAACAAACTAACAAAGATATATATATTCCAATGAATTATATGTATAATATCAAGGAGTTATACAATAAAAGTTAAGACACCTTTATAAGGAAGAAATATATTGTTGCATTATATTAAATGGAAAGTGGATAATACAACCCATGCCTTGATGTTGCAAGGTCCCTTTCAATGGATATTTACTCCAACATACACACCTTTTCTCCAATGCCTTTGATGAAGAAGATCCACAATCTGACTTAGAGAACTAAAGCAAAGCTCTCAAGCATAATCTATAGTAGAAATCTTCATGCATATGCAATCCCTTGAAAACCTTAGCCTTTTCCATAAGAGATCCCTCTTTATATAGGGTGAAAGAGGGATGGATGAGGGGATTAGGATGATCCCACTAAATCAGAGAAGCGAGAAATATCCAAACCGATCGGAGACCACCTCATCTTCTAGAAGATTCTCTTCTAGAACATTTGTGAATTTTGACTTTTCCTTTGCTTAAGCATCATCGCACCTTATGCACAAGCAACCTGCGACGACGTCGCAGTCAATTTTTAGTGTAGAGTGCAATGATCAGGCATTGTCACACCCCATGAATACAGCAGGGTGCAACGACCTTCCTTGTTATGGTTTTTGAAAGAGGAAAAGCAAACCAATTTTCTCATGGATAAAGTCTCTCTTAATATTTTTAGGGAACATGAGCACATGTTGTCAGTTGATCACTAAGGTGACCAAAATAATGTGTAAAATAATGCCCCCCAAAGTATGAAACTGGAACTTGTGACAGTTTAAATACTTTGTAGAATGTGTGTGTCGAAAACAAGGAGCGCATCGATTGGGAACCTGCAAACAATCAAGCATATGCATAATAACATACCATCTTCTGAGGTAGGAATTTCCATGCTCAGACTACAAGTGAATTTAATCATAAGTGTCAAATGAGTCATGGCCATTAAATATACACTGTGGATCTATGTCATCATGATTCAGCATAGCCACTAGGAATACGCTATGGATCTATGTTTTAAAAGAATTCAAATTTGGACATAGCCACGAGACATACACAGTGGATCTATGTGTCAGTAAAAACTTATGAATACTCTGTTGCAATCTATACCAAGATGATGAGATATAGGGTATTTATTTCTATCGTCTCTAATTATGAATCTAGCCTTGTGATTACAGGTGTTGAAGTCGAACAAGGTAGAAACCACTTGATTACCGATCATTAATGAAAATCGTTAACAAGTGCGAGGGAAATCACCATCGATGTCAAGGACTCCCAAGGTACCCTAATATAATCCAATGAATGTGAATAAATGAGTTGAAGTTGAACACTCGATGGAATCTTCCAATCAGGGGTCAATGATGTGAACCCACTATTGAAAGTGAAGAAACCCGCCATTGAGGCATGCAAGCTCTAAGGTACTAAATGATTTATAAATCTTGTTCCCGAATAATGAGTTGAAGTCGACAAGAAAAGACTCATCATAGGAGTGTTGGAAATACTAAAACAACTGAGAGGGGGGGGGTGAATCAGTTGTTTATGAGCTTAAACAATTTTATACCTTTTAAAAATTATTAATCTTCCTTCAAGTGATCATCAACAACATACAGCATATGGACAGTAAAAGTAAA
>SNQJ01S0182211.1:0-19163 GCA_010110895.2 Picea sitchensis | reverse complement strand
TAATTAAATATTAATAAAATGAAAGTCACTTTGGAGGGACAAGGTGAGCCAAAAGTATAAATAAAAGGCAAGGGCCTCTTCTCATTCATTCATGTATGTTTATCTTTTGATTTCTGGCTTCCATCTAGTGAGCCCAACATTGGGGGTTTTGAGGGTTTTGACTTAACAAACCCTAGAGGACGATTCAGTGGTGAAAGATTCCACCTAGCTTGTCCCAAGCTTGGTCTCGGAGCTGCAATATTCTCCCACACCATTCTAGTTCCAGATCTACTCAGTTGCAGGAGGATTCCACATGAGTTGCTTGTGTAGATAGAGAGAGGGCGCACCAGTTGGGGGTTTCCAGAAAGGGGGGCACACCATTCATTGAGGAGGGATTCGTCCTAGCTGAGGAGAAGGGATTCTGGGAATTCCAGGCATTGGGTTTCCTTTGTAGGTGTCTTGGCATCATTCTTGGTGGTTTTTCGGAGTCTTTTAGTGGAGGATTGATTTGTATTGAGAGTGGGACATTTTCCCAAGAGGAGGGCGCACCATCATTTGGAGAGCAGCTAGATCTAAGGATCTAGCAATCATTTTGATGATTTGAGCACTTGGGTTCTCATTACAGTGTCCTGATCTATTAGTTTGGAGAGTTTCAGGAGATTTGTAGGGTTCATTCACCTTGGCCGAATTATCTAGGGTTTCAGGCATCCAATGGGGTGCACCATTCAGTGGAGGAGTTCAAATCTATAGAGATTGAGAGGGATCTTGGAGATTCAGGCACCTGGGTTGTTCTTACCATCACCCGATCTACTATTTGACACCTTTCTTGAGATGATTGGACATCGTTGGCACCAGGGCCAAATTGTTGATGAGATTCAGTTATCCAGCAGAGCGTGGTATCTTCCATATTGAGGGGTTTGGCACTTGGCATTGGTCTTCATCTCTTATCCAGCCTTTGGAGGCTTGTTTTGTATCAGCAGGAGAATTTTGTAGCAGCTCATACTTGTTATCTATTGTCTATCATCTTGGCCATCTGTTGAGCATTCCAGATCAACATCTCCATTGTAGCAGATTCTTCTATTTTATGAATAAAGAAGATTTGAGATGTTTTGGCTTGTCTATCCTATTGCATATGGATTGAGGTATGTTCCATGGTTATCTCTTTCTATTATTTTCTGCATACACACATATAAACACATCTAAACAAATAGATCAACAATCTGTTTGACGAAATACCACAACCAAAACAGTGATGATCCTTGCATAATGTCTTGGGATCATTACATAGGTCTCGACCTAAGGTTGTCGGTGATGGACTATATTGTATACATAGAGGTCGAGAGGACCTAGGTTGGGTCAGTACTATTGATGAGCATTGATATTGATTGTTGTTCATTGAGAGAATATTGTATTGTGAGTGAGAGAAGTACTGAGAGTAAGAGCCTTCTGGCATTGTAAGATCTTCAGCTGGGTGAAAAGATCAAGTCCTGCAGCTAGGTGCGAAGAAGGGGGAGAGAAACAGAGAAGAAGAAGAAGATCTGCTAGCAGGGAGCACAAACAAGAACTATAAGATTTACCTTAATATATCATAAGCACAGTTATGTGGACGTAGCCCTAGGGAGAGGCTGAACCACATATATCTGGTGTTATGTGTGTATGATTGATGCTTTATCTTTGTCTTTCATATACTGTTATTGCATTATTGTATTAGATGAGATCTATAAAATGTGGAGTAGATTTTAGTGATAAGTGAGCTAGGTATACTGTGTTGTATTATGTTAAGATCCACTTGATATTCCCCCGGTTGTAGACATCTCTGTCTTGCAACCCCCCTATAGCTACTTCGGGTGAGACTGCATCTGCTTCACAAGTGTTGCCGAAAGGGCCAGTAGTTAGGGATTGTTGGTGCACTCTTGGAGTGAACCTTGGGTCTGCCCCTGTGCCAACAAATGGTTCTGTTGTCGGGACAGGAATCTTCGAGAGGGAATGTCAAGGTGGTTCCCATCGAAGACGGATATTTAAAAG
The DNA here is from genome assembly GCA_010110895.2 of Picea sitchensis. Lineage (NCBI taxonomy): Eukaryota > Viridiplantae > Streptophyta > Pinopsida > Pinales > Pinaceae > Picea > Picea sitchensis. The sequence goes on along the minus strand of SNQJ01S0182211.1, from coordinate 17,159 downwards.
TGGATAGAAGATCAAGAGAGGGACTTCATTGAAGCCCAAAACAAGAACCTTAAGCTGAGTACTAAAGATTGGCTACAAAGATACATTTTCACCGACATCCACGAGATCTTCTTTGGAGGAATCCATCAGGAGTTGTTTGAGTGGTTGGCTAGGTTAGTTGATACCCAGTTTGAGATCAGATCTAGACCCCCTATGGTTTGGACACCGACGTTGATCCAAAAGGTTAAAAGAGTCGACAACATTGTATCCAGAGCAGTAGATCATTGGTTTGATAGTACCATTGGAGGCTATATCACTAAATTTGTTGTTGATAGAGTAGAATCGTATAGCCAAGCTGAGAGATACTTTTTCAAAGGACCCAGAGGGAAATTTTTTCATTTTCTAAAGTTAAGAACCAAGATGCTCTTGCATGAAAACCACATCTTGAAGATACAGTAGACTGACTAGATCTGAAAAGGATGATGTTCAGGAATTCAGACAGTGACAGCGACACAGAGGTAGGACATACACGCAGTGGAAGACTATTTCGAGGGGTTCACCTTGAGAAGCTCTTTAAGAAAAACTACGAAGAAGAGGGTTTCTACAGTGGAGAAAAGGCAATCTAACAGACAAAGAACGTCCAGAACCCTCTAGGCCAGAGGAAGGAGCAACTGAAAAACTACGCCAGGATGAGCCAGAAAACTCAGGAACTGCGCAGACTGATGAAGTAAGTATCATTAACCCTCCCATTGTTTCAACAACACTAGGCAATCAAATTAATCAAAGTCATCAGAGTCCTCAAAGTGTTACTACTAGCAGTTCAACATCTATTCAGATAGGAAACCCAGGTAGCTCTATGGTAGATGAGATGAGGTTCCCTATCTTTAGAGAGGATGGATATGAAGACCCAAATCAAAACTGGTTCTTGTGTGAAGCTATGTGGAATATTAAGAATGTCACTCATGAGGCCATCAAAATAACCCAGTTCATTACTACTCTTAGAGATCGCGCACTAAGATGGTACATGAAGCTTGTCCAAGGACTTGCACAGCCCCAACCATTGAATGAGATCAAGAACGCATTAATTGCAGAATTCAAGAAACCCAAATTGGAGTCACAATGTATTACAGAGCTGAAGGAGATCAAACAGAAGGTTTCCGAACCTGTCTGAGAATTCGATCAGAGATTCAATACCTTAATAGGTCAATTAACTTTTAAGATCCCAAATGAATAGAACAAAGAATGGTTCATCATTGTGTTGTTACCACACATCAGATTTCCTCTGATGCAAAAGAAAATTGCTTCATAGTCTGAGGTGCTGGAGATCACCATGAATCTTGAATCAGCCCCTATGGGAGAATCCAGCTCAGGTATGAGCCAGATCTTGAGCCAGCTAACCAGTTTGTCTTTACGAGTCGAAGACATAAAAAAGGATAAGGGAAAGGACAAAAGAGAAGACATATGGTGTGTTATATGCAGATCAGAGGGCCATGATAAGGAACACTACTCTGTATTTCATGAATATTTGGCCTCAGGAGCTCTAAGCCCCTTGAAGCAAGTCACATTTCCCTGGTGTGAAGTATGCAGAAACTAACATCGCCTTTGTGAGTGTTATTACATGCAAAAGTATGTTCAGACACCTGCAAACCTATATTGTACCTTCTGTAAGTTAGTAGGGCATGATGATAGAGACTGTAGGGCCTATGACCTCATGCATGAAAGGTCAAGAGATGTATAAAAGATCCAAGGTGAAGTACAACAAGAAGGAAACACTACGCAATACAACTCCCTGGGAAGAGGAAACTTCAATCCTCACAGTGGATATAGAGGACGAGGATGAGGAGGAGGAATGGGATGAGGCCGAGGACAAATAATTTGTTATAACTGCGCGCAGAGAGGACATCTAGCAAGGGATTGTCAGAACCCTTGTACTACTTGCAGTTATTTCAATTCTTTTCAGCATGTTATAGAATATTGCCCTATGTTGTTGGCTAAGCTTCAAGAAAGACAAGGACCTTAGAAGAACCCACAAGTGTAGTTGATATATGATGAACCTCATAGAGAAGACCTGAGAGTCACTTTTATTACTCGAGGAGGCGTTGTTACAGGAGAAGATAGAGTGACCCAGGGAAAGACTATGGAAGACTCAGGAATCAGAAAAGCTATGGAGAAGACTCAAAATTTTGATGCCAAGAAAGAAAGACGAACATTTGAATATGCAAGGAAAGAATTCAAAAGATATCAAGGCTCATCATCAAGAACATGGAAATAAGTAAGAGAATATGGAATGCCACTGGTATTCGATCAATCTACTTCACTGAGAAAGGGAAAAGAGGTAAGCAAGCTCATAGAATTTCTATATACTTGTATTAAGCTAATCCAGGATGAAAACACTGTAAGGGAACTTCAGAATTTAATCAAGCAATATGAGCTAGGAAAGATAGACCCCTTATTGAATAGGGTAGTACACCAAATTTGGAAAAGGAGAAGGACAAACAAATAATTACACTTGAATGCTCAGATAGGAGAGTATGACATAGACTATGTGGTCCTCGACTTAGGGTCGGAGGTTAATGTCATGACAAAGAAAACTTGGGCACTGATGGGAAATACGAAGTTAGTCTATTCCCCTATAAGTCTTAGGATGGCTAATCAACAAGATTTCAACCCATTTGGATGACTGAAGCATGTCCCTGTGGACATCGACGGAGTGAGGACCTTTGCAGATTTTGAGGTCATTGAAATTGTTGATGATAGTTGCCCTTACCTGGCTTTGTTTGGAATTGATTGGGCCTTCAACAACTCTACCATTGTTGATTTGAAGAAGAGATGTATGAAATTTGAAAGAGACGACCTAAGGGTCATTGCACCTTTAGATCCAGATGAAGGTCAGAGATACACACAACCCATCAGAGAAGAAGACCACGCATATGAATTGGATATTATCTACAAACTAGCAGCCAGACAATAGGATTGCATTAATCCTATGGTTGATGGGAATATCAGTGGGCATAGTGACAATGTATGCTCATAAGACTTAGAAGAAGCACTGGAAAATTGGAAAAATCAAATGTATGAAGTATCCGCAAGAAGGTGTGCCAGGCTGACCAGAGAAGTTCACTGGATTGGTACAACAGTGAGCAACTTACCCACCTTTGATGGTTTGAATCCATTAGAAACCTTCTTCTTGGAATTTGAAGCAAGTGTACCAACACAACAGAGACTGTTGGCAATGGATGAGGCCCTGAAAGATACACCAACAAGATGGTGGGGGACACACAAAAACAATATTACAGACTGGCTACAATGTCGAACCTTGATGACAGCGTGGTTCTCAGCCCAAGTAGAAAGCTGTGAAGTGAGGTACACAGGTCGAAGCTAACCAAAGGACCATGTGCGAAGCTATGAAGAATCCTGGAGTGATATTCAACAAGAGAAATGGGTGCACAAATTCATCAACACGCTAGAAAACACACCTATCAACTGGTACCTTCAAATGGAGCTATGCCTCATCACCACAGATTGGAAAGGTATGACTCAAAATTTTGCAACTACATTTCTATTTGAAAGTCAATATCCTTTAGTAAACCAGACACTACAGATTGTGATACAGAAAGTATTTGAAGAAGAATCTAACCTCCCTTTGGAACAAGAAGAGGACGAGTGGACTGCACCTCTCCAGAAACTGCAGGGCTATTACAACATTAATGTAGATGACGATGATGATCCAAGGTAAACATCACCGAGACAAAAGGACAAAGAGATGTGAAAGGACTAGGATTTGATCTACCATTTATTGGTCAACCAATCAAGATTACAAAAGTCAACATTGGGACAGAGGAAACACCGAAGCTTGCCAATGTTAGAGATTATTGGGATGTTTATACCATTGACAAGATTACAGAGCTGTTGCACGAAAATCAGGACTTGTTTCCGACCAAATTCATTGATATGAAGGGCATCAAGGGACCTATGGGAGAGATGAGGATACCTTTGAAACTAGATGCAAATCCAGTCAAGAAAAGACCCTATAGATTGAACCTGAAGTATAAGGAAAAAGTGAATCTTGAGCTCGACAAAATGCTGGAAGAAGGTATTATCGAACCTGTCGAAGAGTCTGAATGGATTAGTCCTATGGTGGTGCAAGACAAGAAGACAGGAGAAATCAGGATCTACGTAGATCTCAGAAAGTTGAACGATGCTTGCCTGCATGACCCCTTCCCTACACCATTCAATGACGAAGTGCTAGATAATGTGGGAGGCCAGGAGGTGTATTCTTTTACAGATGGATTCTCAGGATATCATCAGATCCTAATTGCCAAGGAGGATCACCACAAGACCACATTTGCAAAAGAATGGGGATCTTACCAATATACAGTGATGCCATTTGGACTAAATAATGCCCCAACCATCTTTTCCAAGGTGGTGGTTGAAGCGTTCAAAGAATTTTTGCATAAATTTTTAGAATCATATTTTGATGATTGGACTATGTTTTGTTTGTTGAAAAACCATATTGAATGCCTAAGACTAATGTTGGATAACTGCAGGCAATGTCAAATTGCTTTGAATATGAAGAAGTGCATCTTCTTCTCACCATTTGGAGTGTTGTTAGGGCATATTGTGTGTAAGCAGGGACTGCTGGTAGATCCCTCTAAAATTTCTATTATTGTTGACCTGCCACCTCCTTCTTTAGTCAAACAACTGTGCACTGCGCTAGGACATATTGGATATTACAAAAAAATCATTAAAGGATACGCCCAGATTACAGCACCTATGGAGAAGCTATTGAAGAAAGACTATCAATTTAGCTAGACAGAAGAATGCCAACAGAGCTTCGACACACTGAAACAAAAGATGGTTACTATACCCATTTTGGTTTTCCCAGATTGGACTAAATAGTTTCATGTGCATGTTGATGCATCGTCCATTGCATTGGGAGTTGTGTTAGCAGAAATGGGAATAGGAGACATCAATCACCTGTTATCCTTTGCTAGAAGGAAGTTATCCACATCAGATATTAACTACACCACCACAGAGAGAGAAGGATTGGCCATGGTGTATGCGCTACAAAAATTCTGCCACTACTTATTGGGAGGACACTTTAAAATGTTCAAAGATCACTCCACGCTGAAGTACCTAGTCAACAAGCTAGTGTTGTGGGGGAGAATATGCAGATGGCTTCTGTTATTTCAAGAATATGATTTTGAGATCATAGTTAAGCCAAAAAGAATGAACAAGGGCCCTAACCACTTGTCGAGGTTGGAACATGGAGAAGAAACCACCAGTCTGGAGGATACACTGCCGGATGCACAACTTCTCACCATCAGAAATATCAATGACCACTTCGCAGAAATGCTCCAGTTCCTATCAACAAGAATGGAACCTAGTGAGTATACAATTCCCCAGAAAAAACAGTTAGTATTGTGTGCTGTAGAATTTTCACTGATAGCGGGTTAGCTATACAAGATGGGACCTGATGAGATACTAAGAAGATGTGTTATGGAGGTAGAACACCCACTAATCCTTGTAGAATCTCATGAAGGCATCGTAGGAGGACATTATGCAAGGAAAGAAACTACGCAGAAGGTTCTGCGAGCTGGCCTTTGGTGGCCTACCTTACACAGAGATGCTAAGGATTATGCTAGACCCTGTGATGTGTGCCAGATAATTGGGTGACCATCCAGAAGAGATGAAATGCCATTAGCACTGCAGATGACCCTACAAGCATTCTAAAAATGGTCCATTGACTTCATGGGACCTATCAACCCACCAAGGAAGCACACTGGAGAAAGGTATATCATTACTGTACCTGAATACTTAACTAGATGGGCCGAATCCAAAGCAGTCAAGGACTATAGTGCAACTATAGCTACATGATTTATATTTGATGACATAATAACCAAGTTTGGATGCCCCAAGATCCTTATTAGTGACCAAGGCATGCACTTCATCAATCAGACAGTTGAAGCATTGACTGAGGAGTTTACCATCTACCATCAGAAGAGCACACCTTATCATCCTCAGGCAAATGGAACAGTCGAAGCATTCAACAAAATCTTGGAGACAACACTGACGAAGATTTGTAATGTGAACAGGGATGACTGGGATTTAAGAGTACCTTCAGTACTTTGGGCCTATAGAACCACTTGCAAGAAATTGACCATGCAGACCCCTTTTAAGCTAGTCTATGGTCTCGAAGCTATTGTCCCAATGGAATACTTGATGCCAAGCTTAAGAATTGCTTCCTTTACAAATATGGATGACAGTGGAGCTATTCAGGAGAGGCTTGCATAGTTGGTTGAACTTGAATAAGACAGATTTATTGCAGGATTTCATCAACAGGTTCAGAAGGACAAAGAGAAGGCCTACCATGACAGGCACATCAAGAATAAGGCATTCAAGCAAGGTGACTTAGTACTGGTGTATGACAGTAAGTTTATAAAACACCCAGGGAAGTTTAGAACACATTGGCTTGGACCATATGAGATCATCTATGTTACAGAAGGAGGAGCTGCGCAGATGAAGACGTTGAACATAGAATGGAAGGAAGGATTGGTAAATGGGAGTCGGTTGAAGTTGTACTATGACAACCAGCTACCTCGTAGCTCTTAGTAAAAAAAATAGGAAAAGGGTCTAGGTATCAGGTACAGTTGAAACTGGGTACCAGACACAAAAAATACAGCCCGCACAAGGAGGAAGAGGAGACATAAAGTAGAAAGTAAAGGCTACACCATGCAGTCCAAAACTGAAGAAAAACAGAAGGATCAAATCTGAAGCGCCTCAGGATGAGTCACATGTGAGTGTTGGGGGCTTGTTGGCCCTTGGTTGTGGAATCAAGCAAAGATCAAGGAAGAAGAGGTAAAATGCGAACTTCGCAGGAGACACGGTGACTATTTTTGGGTCGAAGTAAGAAAAAGAGCATAAAAGAAGGAATGAAGCCTAAGAAATCTAGTCGTTGGATGAGGAGATTAGGGATGATAGATAAGAAAGTTATATGGATCGAGGACAACTCAGATAGTGGGAAAATCCACCATTAGCACTGCGCAGGAAGAAAGGAGAGACAGGCTCACGAAGCCTGAGAAAAGAGGGTCAAGTTGACCTAGGGTTTTAGGCACCTAGAGTTTGTATATCTAGGGTTTTGACACATAGGTCTCGACCTAAGGCTGTCAGTGAGGGACTATATTGTATAAATAGCAGTTGAGAGGACCTAGGTTGGGTTGGTACTGTTGTTGAGCATTTTTATTGATTGTTGTTCATTGAGAGAATATTGTATTGTGAGTGAGAGAAGTGCTGAGAGTAAGAGCCTTATGGCATTGTAAGATCTTTAGTTGGGTGTGAAGATCAAGTTATGCAGTTGGGTGCACAGGAGGGGGAGAGAGATAGAGAAGAAGAAGAAGATTTTCTAGCAGAGAGCACAGAAAAGAACTGTAAGCTTTACCTTAATATATCATAAGCACAGTTTTGCAGACGTAGCCCTAGGGAGAGGGTGAACAATGTATATCTGGTGTTATGTGTGTATGATTGATGCTTTATCTTTGTCTCTGATATATTTTTATTGCATTATTGTATTAGATCATATCTATAGAATGTGGAGTAGATTTTAGTGATAAGTGAGCTAGGTATACTACGTTGTATTGTGTTAAGATCCACTTGATATTCCCCTGGTTGTAGACATCTTTGTCCTGCAACCCCCCCATGGCTACTTCGAGTGAGACTGCATCTGATCCGCAGGTGTTTCCGAAAGGGCCAGTAGTTAGGGATTGTTGGTGCACTCTTGGAAGTAAAACTTGGGTCTGCCCCTATGCCAACAACGTTGATGATCTGCCTTTTACTAGTATTTTCAGAATCAGATTCTAAATCAGGGTTCGACTCCTTGTCTTTGATCTCGGCCACCAATGATTGTTTTGAGCAACATTCATTGGTGTTGTCCCATGGGATTTTGTGGAAATCACACCATTTTTGGGTGTCCTTCTTTGTCTTGTTGTGACCCTTCTTTTCCTGTGGCTTGGACTGGTTTTTGGGAGACCTCTTGTGAGGGTCGTCTTTGTCATACTTTGGTTGTTGCTGATTTGTAGACCTAAACTCCCATTTGTTTTGGTGCTTACATTTCTGCTCAATTTTAACAACATATTGATAAGAAGCACCGAGTGATGAGATGTCTAGAAAATCCATTTCAGTTTGGATGTATCTGTGTAGAGCCCCATGGTATTTCAGAACCAAATGTCATTCGAAGTCTTTGATACCCAGCTTGGTGTGCAAGGTATGGAAGGTATTGGTGAACTTCGGAACTGCTTGGCCCCTATCTTGCTGCAATGTGTATCATCTCATGTACTGGTCCTCATAGTTGCCAACAAGGTAATACTGTTCCTTTACCGCATCCACAAAAAAATCCCAAGTGGGCTCAGCCCCATATATTCCAGACTCCTCTATGGAAATTTTCTCCTAGTAAATTTCCCACCAATGTTTGACATGAGGGAGAGATTTAGGGAGTGCAAAGGTGATCTTTTCTCTATCAAAAAAATTGTGAACAGAGAAATAACCTTCTAGCAGAGTTAACCATTTGTCTAGGGATTCTACATCTATCTGTCCTTCAAATACAAGAATATCAAAATTAACTTGTACATTGAAATGCGAGGTTCCTCCAAAGTGGATGTTTGATGAAGATGCTCCTGTTTCTATCGACAGACATTGAAGGATGTGGGAAAATTTCTCCATAATTGTGTCCCTCTGTCGCGTGAGAGATTTCTCAAGCAACAGATTGATAGGATCGTATAATCCTTCGTTTTTATTTTCTTCCGCCATTGAGGATTTCTTGGGTGTGCGAGAGAGATTTTCCTCAAGAGAGACAAGCTCGAGAACCAACTTACTATACTTGGGCCTCGTTGGGGACATGCACTGAAAAAACGATCAAGAGCACCCTGCTCTGATACCACTGATCCGGATTATTTTCGACACGAAATGAGAGCAGAGATATAATAAAGAAATGCAAAGAGATATTGCAGATATCCAATAATATAACAAAAATTTATCATAGATACAACCATAAACACATATATATAGTAATACACAATTTCTATTAATGAAATAAATGTACAAAGACTGTAAAAATACAGAGTGAAAGACCTGCTAGAATGGTGGCAGCTTATCTCTGAGAAGAGATGTGATGGCTACTTGCATTCACCAGAAGATTATTGCAATAAGCCTCTGAAGTCAATTTTACCATAGGCAGGAATGCCAAAAACCCTAGACATCCAAAAACCTAACCCTAGGAGATGAAGCACCAAAATTCATGTGGGCCCCATTTGGGTAAGTTAGTACATCAACTTCCCGGGGTCGTAACTTTTGCATACGATCTCCATTTTAGGCGTATGATAGCCCATTGGAAAGGTATCTTTGAGAAGATTCATTTTAGTCATAATATCAAAGGAACATATATATATCAAACCTGTTTTCCCAAAAAACATCATTTAGAGCCTCAAAATGACCCCGGAAGTTAAAAACTGCTAAAAATAGTGAATTACCAAAATTGCAAGAAAACTATTTTGAGCCTGTTGGAAAAGGTGGGTGGAGACCGATATCCACCTGGATCAATACTCCCTCCTTAGGAAGCAATGTTATCCATTGCATTGAGTGGTCAGGGGAGAGAGAAAAGCGTCTGTTGAATCTGCATCTTGATCAGCTGCTTGCCTTGTTGGAGAAGTTGCTCTGCTTAGCTTGTTGAAGGTTGTCACGAACATGTGGTTGGAAGGGTTGGACCTTTTTAAGCAGTCTAGATACATGATATTATTCTGTGAAAAAGGAATCTTTACACTTTGTTGCAATCTTGTCGACCTATTTCTGTTGGATAGAAGGTGCGTGGGTCGAGGTTGTAGTTGTTGCAGTATCCTTCTGTTCACCTTTTGAATAGATTGTGAAGAAGATGAATTTTGTAGTATGAGATACTAACTTGTGGCAGTATTTTGGTGGAATAGTAGTCAAAACTACCTCTGGTATACTGTGGAGATGACCCCCCAGAGAAACAATAACACTACGAGGTCAAGACTCATAAGCGGCATGGCATCTCCACATATCTGGCTGGCCCAAGAGATTATCACAGACATCCAGTGGGGAAACATCACATAATACCTCATCCTTGAAGGGCTGGATGACGTATGACATTTGAAACTACTGGATGACATGAAGATATTGTCCATGGCGAAGCCACCCAATGCTGTATGGTTGTGGGTGTGGTGTTGTCGACAATCCAGACCGTTTGATGACCATTGCTGAGATGAGGTTCTTTTGGATTCCACTGTCAACAATAAAATATAGTTGGGTCCCCTTCACCCACATGTGTGAATGAAAAAGGTGTTCCCCCTCTTCAGGAAGTTTTGGTTCTTATGGTTGAATTGTTGCGGTCGCGACAATAGCAGTGGGGTCTTCTTTGATAATCTGTCTTTTACTAGTATTTTAAAAATCAGATTCTGAATCAGGGTTCGGTTCCTTGTCTTTGATCTCGGCCACCAATGATTGTTTTGAGCGACATTCATTGGTGTTGTGCCAGGGGCTTTTGTGGAAATCGCACCATTTTCTAGTGTCCTTCTTTGTCTTCCTATGACCCTTCTTTTCTTGTGGCTTGGACTAGTTTTCGAGAGACTGTTTGTTAGGGTCGTCTTTGTCATACTTTGGTTGTTGCATATCTGCAAACACAAACTCCTGTTTGTCTGGTGCTTAAATTTCTGCTCGATTTTAACAACATATCGATAAGTAGCATCAAGTGATGAGAGGTCCAAAAAATCCATTTCAGTTTGGATGTATCTGTGTAGAGCCCCACAGTATTTCAGAACCAAATGTCTTTCGAAGTCTTTGATACCCAACTTGGTGTGCAAGCTATGGAAGGTATTGGTGAACTTCGGAACTGCTTGGCCCCTCTCTTTTGACATTGTGGTTCATCTCATGTACCGGTCCTCATAGTTTCCAATAGGGTAATACTATTCCTTTACCGCATCTAGAAAAAAATCTCAAGTGGGCTTGACCCCATATATTCCAGACTCCTCTGTGGAACTTTTCTCCCAGTAAGTTTCCCACCAATGTTTGACATGAGGGAGAGATTTAAGGAGTGCGAAGGTGATCTTTTCTCTATTGGAAAAATTGTGAATAGAGAAATAACCTTCTAGCAGAGTTAACCATTTGTCTAGGCCTTCTGCATCGATCTGTCCTTCAAAAATAGGAATATCAAAATTAACTTGTACCTTGAAAGGAAAGGTGCCTCCAAAGTGGTTTTTTGATGAAGATGCTCCTGTTTCTATCGACAGGCGTTGAAGGATGTGGGAAAAATTCTCCATCATTTCGTCCCTCTGTCATGCGAGAGCTTGCTCAAGCAACAGATTGTTAGGATCATCTTCTCTGTCATTTTTCTTTTCATCCGCCATTGAGGATTTATTGGGTGTGCGAGAGTGATTTTCCTCAAGAGAGACAAGCTCGAGACCCAACTTTCTATACTCAGACCTCGTCGGGGACATGCACTGAAAAAACAATCAAGAGAGCCCTGCTCTGATACCACTGATCCAGATTATTTTCGGCACGAAATGAGAGTTGAGATATAATAACGAAATGCACAGAGATATTGCAGATATCCAATAATATACCAGAAATGTATTAGAGATACAACCATAAACACAGATATATAGTAATATACAATTTCTATTAATGAAATAAATGTACAGAGACTGTAAAAATACAGAGTGAAAGACTCGCTAGAATGGTGGCAGCTTATCTCTGAGAAGAGATGTGACAGCTACTCGCATTCGCCAGAAGATGATTACAATGAGGCTCTGAAGGCCTTTTTACCATAAGCAGGAATGCCAAAAAACACAGATATCCAAAAAACTAACCCTAGGAGATGAAGTGCCAAAAATGATGTGGGCCTCGGTTGGGTAAGTTAGTATGTCAACTTCTCGGTGTCGTAACTTTTGCATACGATATCCGTTTTAGGCGTATGATAGTCCATTGGAAAGGTATCATCAAGGAGATTCATTTTAGGTGCAATATCAAAGGAAATTTTATTTTGGAAACCTGTTTTCCAAACAAAAAAAATCGGTTATGGCCTCAAAATGACCTCGGAAGTTAAAAACCGCTAAAAATAGTAAATTACGAAAATTGCCAGAAAATTGTTTTGAGCCAGTTGGAAAAGGTGGGTGGCCACCGATATCCACTTGAATCAATCATCCATCATTAAGAAGCAATGGTATCCATTGCGTTGAGTGCCTGGGGGAGAGGGAAAAGCGTCTGCTGAATCTGCATCTTGATGAGCTGCTTGCCTTGTTGGAGACTTTGCACTGCTTAGCTTGTTGAAGGTTGTCACGAACATGTGGCTGGAAGAGTTGGAACTTTTTAAGTAGTCTGGATACATGAGATTATTTTGCGCAGAAGGAATCTTAACACTTTGTTGCAATCTTGTCGACCTGCTTCTGTTGGATGGAAGGTGCTTGGGCCGAGGTTGTAGTGGTTGCAGTATCCTTCTGTTCACCTTTTGAACATATTGTGAAGAAGATGAATTTTGTAGTATGATATACTACTTTGCGTCACTATTTAGGTGGAATAGTAGTCGGAACTACCTCTAGTATTTTGTAGAGATGACCCCCCAGAGAAACAATGGCATTGCGGGGTCGAGACTCATAAACAACATGGCGTCTCCACATATATGGCTGGCCGAAGAGAACATCACAGACATCCAGTGGGGAAACATCACATAATACCTCATCCTTGAAGGGCTAGATGTCATATGACAATCGACATTGTTGGCTGACACGAAGATCGTGTCCTTGGCGAGGCCACATGATGTTGTATGGTTGCGAGTGTGGTGTTGTCAACAATCCCAATTGTTTGATGACCTCTACTGAGATGAGGTTCTTCTGACTTCCGCTATAAACAATAAAATGCAGTGGGGTCCCCTTCACCCACATCTATGAATGAAAAAGGTGCTCCCCCTCTTTAGGATTTATTGGTTCTTCTGGTTGAATTGTTGCGGTCGTGACAATAGCTTTGGGGTCTGCGTCGACGATCTGTCTTTACCAGTATTTTCATAATCAGATTTTGAATCAGGGTTCGGCTCTTTGTCTTTGATCTCGGTCACCAATGATTGTTTTGAAGGACATTCATTGGTGTTCTGCCAGGGGCGTTTGTGGAAATCGCACCATTTTCCAGTGTCCTTCTTTGTCTTCCCATGACCCTTCTTTTCTTGTAGCTTGGACTAGTTTTCGGGAGATTGTTTGTTAGGGTTGTCTTTGTCATACTTTGGTTATTGCAGATTTGTAGACCCTAACTCCCATTTGTTCTAGTGCTTAAATTTCTGCTCAATTTTAACAACATATCGATAAGCAGCACAGAGTGATGAGATGTCCAAAAAATCCATTTCAGGTCGGATGTATCTGTGTAGATCCCCATGGTATTTCAGAGCCAAATTTCATTAAGAGTCTTTGATACCCATCTTGGTGCGCAAGGTATCAAAGGTATTGGTGAACTCCAGAACTACTTGGCCCCTCTCTTGGCGCAATGTGGTCCATCTCATGTACCGGTCCTCATAGGTTCCAATAGGGTAATATTATTCCTTTACCGTATCCACAAAAAAATCCCAAGTGGGCTCAACCCCATATATTCCAGACTCCTCTATGGAAATTTTCTCCTAGTAAGTTTCCCACCAATGTTTGACATGAGGGAGAGATTTAAGGAGTGCAAAGGTGATCTTTTCTCTGTCGGAAAAATTGTGAATAGAGAAATAACCTTCTAGCAGAGTTAACCATTTGTCTAGGGATTCTACATCTATCTGTCCTTCAAATACATGAATATCAAAATTAACTTGTACCTTGAAATGCGAGGTGCCTCCAAAGTGTTTGTTTGATGAAAATGCTCCTTTTGCTATCGACAGGGATTGAAGGATGTGGGAAAAATTCTCCATCATTTCGTCCCTCTGTCACGTGAGAGATTGCTCAAGCAACAAATTGATAGGATCGTCTGCTCCATTGTTTTTCTTTTCTTCTTCCATTGAGGGTGTCTTGGGTATGCGAGAGCGATATCCTCAAGAGAGACAAGCTCGAGACCCAACTCGTTGTACTTGGACATCATCGCAGACATGCACTGAAAAAATGATCAAGAGCAGCCTGCTCTGATGCCACTGATCTGGATTATTTTCGGCACAAAATGACAGCAGAGATATAATAAAGAAATGCACTTGCAGATATCCAATAATATAACAGAAATATATCAAAGATGAAACCATAAACACAGATATACAATAATACACAATTTATATTAATGAAATAAATGTACAAAGACTGTAAAAATACAGAGTGAAAGGCTCGCTAGAATGGTGGCAGCTTATCTTTGAGAAGAGATGTGAGGGCTACTCGCATTTGCCAGAAGATGATTACAGTGAGGCTCTGAAGGAATTTCTACCATAAGAAGGAATGCCAAAAACCCTATACATCCAAAAACCTAACCCTAGGAGATGAAGCGCCAAAAGTCATGTGGGCCCCGTTTGGGTAAGTTAGTACATCAACTTCCCACGGTCGTAACTTTTGCATACGATCTCCGTTTTAGGCGTCTGATAGCCCGTTGGAAAGGAATCATCGAGGAGATTCATTTTAGGTGAAATATAAACGGAGCTTTATATTGCAAACCTGTTTTCCCCAAAAAAACATCGTTTAGGGCCTCAAAATAACCTCGGAAGTTAAAAACTGCTAAAAATAGTAAATTACCAAAATTGCTAGAAAATGTTTTTGAACCAGTTGGAAAAGGTGGGTGGCCACTGATATCCACATAGATCATGGTGAGGTAAAACCTTCACTCAGTACTACTACTTCTTCTCTTTATGAGCAAGCCAACTCTAGCATGCCTTTTTCCTCCACCAAAATGGTTTTCATGGCGATGGCATTTTGACTTCTACCATAAAATCATAGGCCTTCATGCTTGGCCCACAGTGTGACTAATATGGGGCTCAAGATGAATTTTCTCCTCTTTCCTAGCCCATGTCCATCATAGCCCATTTTCCTTAGAAATTTAGAGCCAATACCCCTAATATGCTTCTCAAATTCAACAAGCTACTCTTGAAAGGTTTATACAAAAGGTGAGCTTACTAAGGTGGCCTCAATCATGGTGCTATCATATGCAGTGGAAATGGAAGGTTTCCTTGGTGCTCTGTTCTCTTGGACAACTACTTGAAGCATTACCAAGGTATTATCCTTCTCTTCCAACTCTTGCTACAGTTGAGCCATCTGTGTGAGCCTATCCTCTTGCAAGTTATCCATTTGGATGACATTCTCACCAAGGTATACAAGTTGTGCTCTATGCTTATCCCAAAGTGTCCTCACTACAGTGAGGGATTCTTGGTCTTCTTTAAATTTCTTCTTAATAAATGGAAACAATTTGGTAGAAGTCTCCACGTGCTTCTCCATCTCTGCCATCCTCTAGTTAAACATCTTAACTTGTTCCTTCAAGCTCTCATTCTCTTCTCAAAGCTCATCATTTCTGGCCCTTATGTCTTCCAAATTATCTCTGATTTCCTTTACCATTTCGCATTCTGCAATCTTTTTTTCACATTTCTGGAAGTGGTGTCTCGATCAAGGATGCAACTGCTATAATACCATATGATCTGTAATCGAGGGGCTCATAGCCCACTCGCTTCACCAACATGGATCATGTGAAGAATTTGATTTATGAAATCTATCTCAGCCCTGTATCTTATGAGAAAGGTATTAAATCTATGTAGCCTACACACGTCAATCACCTAGTTCTCTAAGTGTTGGCTATAGTGCTCAATGCATTTCTGAGTGCAACCACTCTCTAGATTCTTCTTTGATCAACTCGCTCATTCTTATGGGTTGAATCATAGTTAATGATATCATATGGAGAGGCCCTAGTATGATACACAATACCAAGATCTAATTTCCCAATGAGAGGCATCTCATCTTTGATATCAATTATTTCATTAGAACCCTAGATTCCAAACAATTCTTTCTCAACACATCATAAAATAACTCGTGCAACAATCAAATTATTATTTAATGAATGCATGATCCTAAAATGATATTGAATGGAGGTGACAAAGATATCCATTACTAACTTAATCATCGCCTTATTCATTGCACCATCCATTCATTGTCCACTAAGTATAGTCAACCTTCGTCTAGTAACTATAGCATTGTTCATCCATGTTAGTTACTTTCCATATGGCCAACTCTACTACACATAAATGTTACTATACTGCAAGCATATCGTTCAACATCCAAAGTGTTGGCAGTGGAGCCTGATTATCTTCCTGATTTAGAGATCTTTTACTTTCAGCCGTGTTTATACCCCATGAAGTATTTACACCCCAGAAGTATGTACACTCTTCCACATGGGGGAGTGCCTTATAAAAGTATATTGTAATTTCATTGTAAATCTAGACCGTTCATTATAAGGTCACAGATCTAACGATAGAGATTGTGTTAGGGTTGTTTTCCCTAGAAGGCAACCCTCTTTTATGAGGGAAATGTATTGCGGCTATGTATGTTGGTGAGTATTGTATTCTGAGAGAGGAGACTGTGAGAGAAAGAAGAGGAAGTTACAACGGGTTTTGTTGTAGGTTGTATCCCTTCATTTTGTTGGATAACAATAAAGAAAGGACTTGGCAATTTCTCTGGTGGACGTAGTCCACACTGGGTGAACCACGTAAATCTGTGTCTCTCTTGTATTGTGTATCTTCTGTGTTTTGTTTCTGCATTTGTTTTATTTTTATTGCTCCGTGGTCCTGTTTTTCTAAAAACTGGTATCATAGCATAAGGTAACTCGTAGGAAAAGAGGGTTCATGGTTCGAGTGGGAGCAATGTCGGAAGATGGAAAGTTTAGGGTCGAGAAATCTAATGGCCAAAAGTACCAGTTATGGAAGATGCAAATGGAAGATTATTTATATAAAAAGGATATATTCCTACCATTGAGCGGAGTAGCAAAGAAGCCGGCAGCCATGAAGGATGAAGAATGGGAGATTCTTGACAGAAAGGGTCTAGGAACGATACAGTTGAGCCTGGTAGTGTTGGTGGCTTTCAATATCTCAAAAGAAAAGACAACAAAGGGTTTGATGGACGCGTTGGCCAAATTGTATGAAAAATCCTCGGCGTCCAATAAGGTATTTTTAATGAAGAGATTATTTAATATGAAGATGT